>JALIZH010021382.1:0-16785 GCA_030522465.1 Rhipicephalus appendiculatus | reverse complement strand
TTTTAAATCTATATACTTGAATATCAATAATGCGCGCAAATATGACGAAGTCTAACCGAATTATGTAATTTTTCTGTGAAATCTTGATAAGTTATGCGTTGTTCTGTGTTTATCGGTAACATTTTGTGGTTTGTCTGTACAGATAAAATGCGTTGCCTATGTATATATATATATATATATATATATATATATATATATATATATATATATATATATATATATATATATATATATATAACAAAATAGAGTACGACGCACGTTAGTTTTGCCCGGTATACCATGCAAAACCAACGTGCGTCGTACTCTCTTTTGTTCCTTATTCTACCGGGGCCAGCGTTATTTCATTGCTGCAACTATATATATATATATATATATATATATATATATATATATATATATATATATATATATATATATATATATATCAACTTTCTTTGCGTTAACTGCCATTGTAGCCAGGTCTAAGCGACAGAGAATGTGAACACCAGCATTTTTTACTATAATACCACTGAACGAGCGAGTTGACTGATGTTGCGAACAAGGCATTCCGAATGAATTTCGGAAAGTTTCTTCCGCCACTGAAAAGAAAGCTGTTTGCCCGAATGAGCGTAATTCTCCCGTACAAAAAAAAAATGAACTTGACTTATACAGCACTCGAGATGTCGAATCTAACGCAAAGGTTGCCTATTTCGAGTTACTTAAATGTCATTTTTTTCCGAACTTCCAGTTACATCTACTGGTATAGTCATTCCAGCGTGCAGCAATCACAGGGATAGACGCACGTTCGCTGGGTAATGAAGTCTCTAAATGCTAATGAATTCTAATATCCGAGCCAAAGCTAGATTAACTTCCTTTGACACCTGCTAGCAGAGTACGCCTCAAGGCGACATTCCTTATTTTTTTTCCCTTGGCTTGACTTCTCCGCATATCGCTACAAGGTGCAAGCGCCACCGCTCCGCACTACGGTATAGCCTTCCTCGCAGCACTGTTCCGTGACCTACGCAAGGCACGCAGGCCTGTATTACTGGAACTAGACGGGTGACTAGCGGCGGCAATCCCCAGCTTGCTAAACGACTTTGGAAGTCGATAACGAAATTGAGAAATCGTTAGCATGCATTATGCAAGTCGAAGCCGAAGTCGTAACGGTTCATTAGCTGTGCTTTGAGTCAGGCTTCTGAGAACGACTTGTCATCTGATCGAGGAAGTCTAAGATAATTACTTTTTGTGCGTTCACGATTTCCGCCCACGTTGCGTTGCACTGCTTGGTTACTGTCCCATGAACGCTGCAGTCATGAATCAGTTAGCAGTTCGGCTGAAGCTCGGTGGAAGAGAAGTTTTGCCTTAGGAACACTGAATCCTGGAGCAATGCAGGAGCTCAACTTTCCTTGTAAATAGTATGTATTGGCTAGTCCATGTTCTCGCTGTACAGCAGCTTAGCTCGCCGTTTTCCATTTATTTTCTGAAGAGCAGTTGGAAGACACACTTAAATGTGTTTTGTAGTCATGCGGGTTTTCGCTTACCATTTTCTTTACTTCCTTCCGTTGCGATATTCTTCTAGGAAGTTGTTGGGAGTATGCTTACCTGAAGCAAAAAAAAAGCAAAAAAAAGAACATGTCAAATTTTTAAGGTCCGGTGCTCGCAGCAGTTTCGCTCGCTTGATATTCACCAAAATTAGGTATCACGTGACGTGACTGTTTGACGAACATAAATGACATGTACTAACACGTAAATCACGACACATATGTTATGTACAGCATGATTTGCTCTTTGCTGGCTGCTTCGCACTGCATCGATTCCCACAATGCGCGGGATCTGCCGGTTTTTTTTTCCAGCTGGCGATAAAGTGTGTTCCACACTAAGGTTGCTAGGTTTCCTGCATAGCATATAGTCCCGATATATTCGCAAGACAGTCTTCTTAGCTACACAGATTTGTATTGAATAAATAAATGAAGTATATTGAAGGTTAGTCCGGCAGTTTCCTTCAGACTGGGCTGGAGGAAGAGGGTATAAACCCATGTCCCATGCCAGCCTCCGTCGATGATGATCATGGTGTCTCATGCACTAGTTTTCTTTTCTTTAGGAAATATTGGGGACGGTGACAGTAACGACATACTACGGGAAATTGTAGCCGACACGTGGCAAAACAGTCCTCGCTGACAACGCGGCATTTCTCGGAATATCGTACCGAGTTTTACGTAATACATCGAGATGCATTTCTTGCGTAGGAAGCTTGCGCAGACCAAAGCTTGCTGGTATGTGGTGCTAGTCAAACTGCGTTTGTATCGCAGCTTTTATCCCACATTTCTCACCACACATTGTATATTGTTTCGTGAATAGAAGGCGGAAATGTAAAAAAAAAATGTAACATTGCGGTGAAAATAAACATCAAACTTCAATCTTCAAACGCTTCATTTACTTAGGAATGCCCTCTTTCACTGGTTCGACCGCAAAAACAAAAAGTAATAAAAACAATCCAGACCATTATCTTTATCGAACCGGGAATACAAGAAAGAACAAACATTATTCTGTGGGGTTGCGCGTTTTTTGCACGCTGTATTGTGGTTTCTGTTGCGCGTGTATTTCTCCACGCTGGCTTTGATTAACCGTGCCCCTGGATGTCCTATCAAAGACAAGCGAACGTGGGTAGGCTAACGACGAAATTACTATGCCATGAGAGTCACGTGTTGCCCAAGTTTCTGCGTCTCCAATCGTCGCGACTGCTCCCATGAGAAGTTGTTTGATACAGAACGGCCGAACGTGCTGCCATGTAGCTAATGACTAATTATGGTAAACGCCTTCGTTTCAAAAATGAAATCGTGATGAACTTTGGACGTCCTTGTAGTTGCAGATTACGATGTAAGCGGCCGATAAAAGGCTTTAACTGGACAGAGCTGAAGTGAGCACTGCGCGGGTGCTTAAAGTGAGAATGGTGACCCTTCATCAGTAGAAATAGTCCGCTAAGACGTTCGAACTCGCACAAAAAAGTGTGATCTTCAGTGAAAATGAAACAGTATATTTCTAAGTTACCAACATTATTACACCCCCTTACTTATCAATACAATCGATCAGTAACATCGTTTGAGAAGAAAAAAAAGAACATGGCTGTTGCTTTCGAATAATCTGAGGCGAACTTATTTGGGACCGCATGGTACTTATGGACGATATCAATAATATAGACATTCTCGACGGGTCTTTGCCATCGCTGTCTTGTTTCGTATAAAGTCCAAATTGATGAACACCACCTCGCTCATCGCATGCTCTACTTGCGAGCGCCAGTGACGGATGCGGCTGAAGTAAAGGTGGAAACAAGCCGGCCATCTCCGTCGCACGGAGGGCGCATGCGACAACATCGTCCCGAGTGCGGGGCCTACCGTTTCTTGCTTTTCAAGTAGAGAGCAAACGCCCCAGTTGTCTTTCGTCAGGCAAGGAGCATGGACGCCATAGGAGGGAAGGGGGGGGGGGGAGGCTGCGTCGCTCGAGCAGCAACTGCGAACTTCGAAAATAAGGGAGCGGTCGCCAGCGCTGGCACGCACGCTATCTCGGTAGACATCAGAAAACGTCTCTTATACCCTATACCCTTTTACGGGCTGAGATGACGCCGCTTACATGACTTGTCAAAATGGTTGATTGGGCGAGTTGGTGTTCCATGATTGATTTTCAAGTACGAGCGCGATACGTAGACAGGGACAGGAAAGCGCTTGTCCGTGTCTTTCCTGTCCCTGTCTACGTATCGCGCTCGTACTTGAAAAAGAAAGCTTACATGACGTTGAGAGGACAAACAATACGAGAACCGGTTCTCTCACCGGAGTGACTGCTTTCTCTTACATTAGCGCATTCTAGAGATACGCGAGACCGGATCCAAAGGAGCCTTACTTCGTGTAACGTTGCAATTTTGTTGTTGTCGCATTCATTGCTTAGCCGTTGCGGCGAAACTGGGATTTTTTATTTTTTTTTTATCTGGGAGCTCTTCTACTTTTACACTGCGACATGCTTCGCGGCATTGAAAAACGAGTAGTGACACATTTTTTTTCCCTTGGCATACGCCACCGTCAAGTTGTCACCATAACGTCATAGATCTTGCGGACAAAAGATATTGCATGTCGTGCGGTGAAAGCGGAGTGGACGGTGTAATGTTACGAGAATTCCCGGGCACGCGTATACAGGCATACATTACGTATACTGTTGCATGCATGTCATTTTTTGTTTGTGCTGTGTATGTGAGTTTGCATGTGCGGGTACATTATTTTCCGTTTGAGCAGTTGTACTGCTCGACGCGACTGCTGTCGTCATCGTGCCGCGCTTACTTATCAAGGAGATTGCGACTTGGCTTTTCATCATCCGAGAATTACCGACCCCGTTCTTTTCAGCTCTCGAGTCCTGTCATCATATTCTTTACCTTTCCTATACTTTCCTCCTTGGTATTATCATCCTCCATTCCTCATCTCTCTATCCTTAAATGTAGGCACTCACTCTAAACCCCTTTCGACAGGCACTCACCAGCCTGCTTCGTCCTTCCTGCATCCCTTTGTCGTCTAGTAGGCCCGAAATGCTGCTTTTGTGTGAAATAAGAAAAGCGTTTCTATTCGCGGTGGGTTTGTGTTTTATACCGACACGTTCTACTGTGATTTTCGCGACATATGTTCTGTCTTTTCTGGACATGTCTCTTGCTATTCTTTGACAAGGGAATTGGAGCGTCCGACAATAAGGCCCTGAGAGTGCTTTGGAAAATAAATCTTCAAGAAACCCTTGCTGGTATCCCCGTTTCACGAGAAGTAGCGACCTGCTCCTTATATATATATATATATATATATATATATATATATATATATATATATATATATATATATATATATATATATATAGACGTGTGTGGCGGGGGAGGGGAAAGAAGCGCACTGGCTCCGTAGTGAAACGGAAGCGAGAAAGTACGACGTACGTCGAAACACCTTTAATGTTCACAAACGTTTCGGCTGGTGGGCCAGCCTTCGCTGGTCACACTGGTCACAACTACCGCTGGTCACACTGACGAAGGCTGGCCCACCAGCTCAAACGTTTGTGAACATTAAAGGGGTTTCGACGTACGTCTTACTTTCTCGCTTCCGTATATATATATATATATATATATATATATATATATATATATAATATGGTAGACGGACGCTTTAGACATCTTCCGTCAAGAATAGCAATTCCATGGTGGGAGCGAATGAAGAGCGGCAGCATAGTATTGCTGCTGCTACTGCTGTTGTTTTCAAGGGCCACGTTACATAACCACTGAGGTGAATCGTCCAAGAACAAAATAGAACTTGCAGCATGGTTACAGTCAAAGTATACAGTGATGTACAATTCAAAGAAGAACAATTGAAGGCGCAATGAAATGCGTTTCTTTCATTTTTCGTTTGCGCCAGTACTCGTAATTTTTAGCGCGACTTCCGCTTGCGCACTCTAATGTGAAGCCCAAATGATGTTCGGATACTTTCTTCCCTTTGTGTTTTATGAGTCTTGTGGAAGTTATACTGGAGCATGTCATGAGTAGCTGGAGCTGTTAGCCTTTGCCCAGTCTTCTTCGCGTTCCGTTTGCCCATGCGTGCAACCTCACATTCGCCGCTACTTTCGTAGGCTACGGGTACTTGCTCGCCCTCTTCTGCGACCACATTCAGGTGGCATCGACTCCCGTTTTAACACCCTAACTAGTTCACTTGAACACTTTGCGGAGGAGAGACAAAATATTGCCGATTAAGGACTTCTGTTTAGTTAGTTGCTGGTAATGACGCACGAAAAGCATGTGACCTCCTTCTAATCGAGAGGCTCTTTAATTTATTAGTTGAGGTGCTCCGTTTGACATCGATTGCATCTCCACTTTTATTCAATATGAGATTTTATCGCTACTAGCAATTGATGGCTAGACTATGTGAAAAAAAAAAATTGCTATGTGACTCTTTTTTTTGTGAGCCCTGATTTAACTTTACCTTCATGACTCTCTTTAACGAGACACGTGAACTTTCTTTAGAGATTATTATGCTCTCGCGGAAAAGTCGTGAGACCCAAAAGAGAGTTAAGGCGCACCTTTAAGAGAGTCATGTACACGGAAAGTCAGTGCGCAAAAAGTAACACATTTAAGTGTTATTTTATTCATATATGTAACGCACTTTTATGTTATTGATTTAGTCATTTTTTCAAAGCTAGCTCCGTCAGGCGCTTGACTGTTTCCCATTGGCCATCGGCTTGTAAGCACCTTATCTTGCCCTTTTTTAGCCTAATTAGGCCCTTGCGTTCATACACACAGTGACATCACCATTATCGTTAATATTTCAGCTGTGTCGGCAGAAAAAGTTCACGAAGTGCTGCCTTCGTTTTCCTACATACGCTTGCAGAGCGTCATGAACTAGAGGTTCATTTGTTTGACCATTTTAACATCGTATCGTCTTGCGTCGCCTTTCTCAAAGAAATGTCTTGAACATCGCTGCCATCTCTTTTTCACTTCAAAATGAAATACGACTACCCGGATGAAGATGAAGAAAGCAAGAAGCTTACGACATCCCAAGAGGTGATTTCAACATCACCTTTCGATTTCCATTGCTTTCATTGCGAAGTAAGCGATGCTCGACAGAGCTAACGCAAGCCCATACACAATGGAGACAGTTCCTTTCAGCCTTTTCTTCAGATCTTCGGTACGTTAGAGGGACGTGAAATGAAGAAAAGGAAAGCTCAAAAATAAGCAAGAAATACAGAAATGTAATATAAAACGCGTATGTATTGCGTAACAAAACCATTTCTTAACGCATTTCCGAGCGAGCTTATGATTCTAATGAGCTGTACATCGCGAAGGTTCGGGAGAGTAAAGTGTCAGGTTGGTGAGGTTGAATGACATATGGGGCGTTGGAGAGAGAATGAGTACCTAGACGAGGTGATGAATTCTTAAATCGTGTTTTGCGTGCATAGTGCGGTGGTATGCTTTTCTTTTTCTCGTACCGGCTTTCACCATGGTTGCCAGGAATGTTTCTATGTGCATATAAAAAGGAGCTATTTCATGTTTCTTACACACGATGTTTATGAAAAAAAAATTGCACATTTTGCCTTCTCTACGTTTCACTAAAAGCACATACTTGCACATTCGCTGCTTTTCTTTTTGAAGCAAACAGGTTTTTTTCTATTCACTTGCACGTTGGAATAATTGTGGGGCATACAACTGATAAGGTTATTTAAATTGCAACCAAAAATGTAGTACTTTGTAATATATATTATCCTGATCATTTGTTTACGGCTAACTTTCGCGTAAAGCATGCGGAACCACTTTTTTTTTTCACTTTGCTGTGAAACTTTGCAAAGAAATTCTGACAACGGCACCAATAATCGCGTGCTCCGTGGCCTTTTTCGATCTTCTTTATCACCGCTAGTGGCCATGACGGCGAGTGTTGCACCCTCGCTGTCATGGCTACTAGAGGCGCTCACTAAAACTGCCAGTTTTAAATGCAATTATATACCCATAAAGTGGAAGGGAGGATGACCGCCGCTGTAGATCAGTTGGGCGAGCATCGCACGCGTTATTCGAAAGTCACAGGTTCGGTCCCTGGCAGCGGCAAGTCATCTTTTCGTCCACTTTACATTTTTCACATTTTAAATAATATTTACTACAAAGAACATCTCCTATACATTCCTTGGTTTTCTTGTATGTTCCAATTAATTTAGCTCTGTGATGAATTTAAAAAAAATGTGTCTGCGGTGGCATGCTTTCCTGACGTTTTGTTTGTTTGTTTGTCTGTTTGTTTGTTTATTTGTTTACTGTGTGTTGCTATTGCCGTGAGGCTCCATGATGTTTTTCCATTACTCGGCACTACGCGTGAACTGGTGCTTTCGGCACCGAAGGACGCACGACTTATTTGGTAAAATTTACGATGAAGTGTATTTACCTATTCTGAAGAAATTAGTTGTACACTTGATTCATTGAGGAGCACTTTTCTCTCAGCGCTTAGTAGGATAATGAAACATTGCCTGCAGCAAAGTTTGGAAACTACATTATTCAATGTTATGTGAGTCATTTCTGTGAAGTCGTTCGTACGTAAACTACGCTTAAGCCTGTTGTACTAAAACCGAAGCGTTTATTATAGCTCAGTGCATCCAATACCATTTATATGTCATCCATAGCACAGCCATCACGTAATTTATTACAGCTTATGCCTTGTGATGAAAGAATGCGCATAGGGTCACAAAAACGGCTAACGTCGTCAAACATACGACGGCAAGCATTTGTCTATAGGTACTTTGAAGATGTACAGTCGCGCTCACTATGACTTGCAACACGGGAGCGCGTGGCCTCACGGGTTCAAAGGTTGCGCATGGCTTCAACTTCTTTTTATTTCGACAACTAAATATTATTTTCTTATTTGGGATCATACCCAAGTGAGAGAAACGCGTTTAGTAATGTAAACAAGGGCTAGTGGAAGCCATGCGCAATCTTTGAACTCGTGATGCCACGCGCTCCCGTGTTGCAAGTCATATTGAGCGCGACTGTACAGCGCTGTTCCTATAGCGTCTATGTTGACTAAGTATATTGGGACCTTCGTTTCATCAGTATTTTTTGTGTCTGTCTAGTAGGGCGGATATTCACCGGCTGCATCTTGTTTCGCAAGTGACCAGCTGTATCATCGAATGCTGCCGTGTGTGACGGCTTTCGGGCATTGCAGAACTAGCCAAGGCGCAGCCTATAACGCAGTAAAATCGCGTCCAGAATTCACATTAATTGAATTTTTACGAACCAGTTTCATGGCCACTTTGCCTTCCCACGCTTTTAAAAATCATTGCAATGAATGAATAGGGAATGAGCCCTAAATGGATGTTACGCCTTTTTGCGATATTTTTCATTTCCTGAAGCCAGTTCTTTGTTAAATACATGTTGTACGGTTCGACGACCTTTTTTAATTCGAGTGAGCAGTACGCATGTAAATAGTGTTAAAGAGAACTTTCTACTAAATTTTAAGCAATTTCTTTGGGAACCAGAGACACTTCGGGTCTTTCTTTCTTTCTTTCTTTCTTTCTTTCTTTCTTTCTTTCTTTCTTTCTTTCTTTCTTTCTTTCTTTCTTTCTTTCTTTCTTTCTTTTTTTCTTTCTTTCTTTCTTTCCTTCCTTCTTTCTTTCTTTCTTTCTTTCCTTCTTTCTTTCTTCCTTTCCTTCCTTCTTTTCTTTCTTTCTTTCTTTCTTTCTTTCCTTCCTTCCTTCCTTCTTTCTTTCTTTCTTTCTTTCTTTCTTTCTTTCTTTCTTTCTTTCTTTCTTTCTCACTAACACACACACGCACATACAAGTATACACAAACGCTGCTGACAAAGCATTCTAGGTAATCCTTTTTCTTTCTCCCGGACGCCCCACAAGGTGCTAAGAACTAACCGCTACCAGGTCGCGGTGTTCAAAATGAGTGAACAAAATCTTCGAAACTCTGGCGTGTAAGCATCCCCTTATAAAAGTTGAATTTCCAACTATAGCCAACAATCAAAACATTGTGAAAGCAATGCAGAGGGGTGGTTTTAATTCAATTCTAATGCAAGCTGGCTTCAATGTGAATCCAAACATCAGTGGAATTTCGCACGGTGCCATGCTTATTTCCGCCACATGAAGATATTTTCCGATAACCAACTTCTCAGCATGTAATCCGGACGGGAAAAACAACAGGGGAGCAAAAACATTTCGCTATTAGGGCGTTCCACCAAGTGATTTGTAAACACAGTCACAACACGGGCTCAATAGAACTCCACCAGCCTCCTCACAAAGTAATTGCTCGTCGTTCAGGTCGACGAACTTTCGCGGCATCCTTACTAAATATCCGAAGCAGGCGCGTTGGTGTTGGCGGTAAACAACGAATGGGCCTGGAGCTATAGGTTGTTTACAACATCGAATGCCTCTCGCTTGCGAAAGCGGAGCACATTGCTTGTGCGGGGAGCCGCTGTGAAGGTGTGTTGTCTGGGCTGCAGCTGTTAAACGTCCGACGTGTGTGCCTGCAAACTCTTGGGTGGTTTTCGTTGCAGCAAATCGTTTAGCATAGCTTTAACGAGGAATTTTTACACAGTTTGATGAACAGGGTGACGCATTTCTCGTAGTTGCATCCATGGACCTCGGCAGGAGGAGTGCAAAAGGGGCACTTGACCCTCAACCAAACCACACCCTCTCCCCCTTCCGTGAAGCAAGACGCCTTTGCATCCCCCAAGACAAAAATCCTGCTGAAGCCGATGGTTGCATCGTGAAACGTGTTGGGTGGGGTATGTATGTTAATCGTTAGTGAGTGTAGCTGAATCGCGGTGTGTTAATCTGGACGTCAAAACTATCATTCAATACGCAGCTCATTAGGATTAATTAGGCACAGGGGTTGGTCCAATAGTTTCGGCTGCCTGAGAAGGCATTTTAAGTTCACTCCGGCTTAGAGCGTGGCAGTATCGCGGTAGATCTGCTACCATGGGTATTCCTCGCTGCGGGTTCACCAAATTATTCATTTTTAATGACGTACCACGCGCAGCTGCTGCATTATTGTCCTAGCACGCCGGAAAGCTACGGAATGTCTCTGGCTGAACGTGAATCAACCGTGTCGAGTCGGTGCGTTCCTTTTATTAAAGTGTGTGCTCTTCAGCTCTTCAGCTGCAGTCATGAATTGAAACGCTCTCTGCACACTGTCCCTAGGTTTTCATGACAGAGACAAAGGAACGCGAGAGAGAGAGAAATGAAGAGTGGCAGCGATGACGTTAAGTCGGCGCTCGTTTTTGCTAAGCAGTTGCGCCTTCGTATTGTGGTTCGAATACACAAACACGACAGAGGTCGGGGGTTTTGAAATCGTGTTATCTCGGTTGAGCTTATTGCTCAGTTGCCTGTGGTTAACCGAGGCCGCAGCTGCCTCGAGCTTCGAAGATAAGTGAGCCTGTACTTTAGGCGCTATCCGATTTCCTTGCCTATGAAGCTTATGCATCTTACGAATTGTGACAGTGGTTGAACATGGTTTTAACATACCTCTAACGCTCTAGTGTTCAGCACTACTGTAATAGCTTTAAAGCCAAGCTTCCACTGCGAACTGCGCCTGGCTTTAAAGGTTGCTGTGGACGCTGTGGCTGATGGTTTTGCTGTTTGCATTTGCCGAATAGGTCACATAGCCACCGGCTTGGCCTCGCTAGCCATAGGTACGGTCGGTAACACCATGCGGCCGGTAACACATCACCATCGTTGAAACTCTTTTAGTGAGGTAATGCATTTTCGGGTAGGCACTTCGGCTCTTTTTAATTCATTCCCGGTTTTCATTTTCGGTCTCTACTGAGCTCCTTTCATGTCTGCAATGCATTTTCAGTTATTGCTTAGCTGTAAGGCAGACCCCTCAGATACAATTTTGGTCAGTCGTGACAATAGACATCGTGGGTATATAGGGCCTCTGAGACGAGTTCGGTGGGTAGCGAATATAGACATCGTGGACATATAAGGAGGGCCTACGAGTGAAGTCTAGTCAGTAGCGACTTTAGACACTGCACAAACACGGAAGGCCTCTGAGACAATTCGGTCAGTAGTGATAGTCGGCATCGTGGGCATGCACGCGTCGACGGAAGTGGATTCAAGGGGCCTATTCTCAACTACGTCGCGTCGTACACGTCTAATAAAAGACGAAGATGCGCAGAAGTTTATATGCATGTACTCTGAGACATGTCACGTTTGATCTGCGGCAATTCGTTTTTTGAATATAAGAACACCGCTACGGACAAAGACTGACGAAGATAACACACACGTCAGACTTTGTCTGTAGCGTTGTTTATATATTCAATTATGTCCTACCAACTCGCCCAGGTTTGCACGCTTCATAAATTCGTTTTTTGTCGAGTTAGCCGAACAACCGCCAACGTTAAATGCACGTCTACTCAGTTGTAGTGGAGCAAGTGTGCTCAGAGGGCCTCAAACAGGAAGCAACCTACGCATGGAAGTGGGTTGCTATGAATTGTTATGGATTGTTTCTTTTTCTACTTAGGCAAAAGAAGCGGCACATGCTATTGTGATTTTCCTTGCTGTCACCGTCCATTGTGAGCCGCTTGTTTTCTGTTCACACCCACGACTATCATTCAAGGCCAGAAGCGACGCCGCTTAACGTATTCTGACCAATCGCTCGTAGGTGTGGGCGGCAAAGAGTGAGACATCTCTTACGCCCAGAAGGTTACCCGTCGCTTACGTTGTCAGAGTACCGCCGCCTACATCCTGATCATGTATGACGAAGTCCCGTTTTGACACGTTCCGTGTTAGTGGTACCTAATAGACTGCTTGCCAAAGGAATATAATATTTCTGGAACGGTGCGTTATCGTCGTGGCACAGGCAGGCAGTCTCGAGTTATTTTGCTGTGCGGGCGCGTCGACAAACGCTGGACGAGCTTGTGTCTAAGAGTCGAGAATATCAGTCGAGTAACATAACGCGGACACCGTTATTACTTTTCAGTGTAACCAGAGAACTTTTTCGGATATTTCTTGTTTCCCAAGCGCTAAAACTGGGGTTAGTTAAGATGCAGTAAAGGACAATACTAAATCATCCAGTCGTATTTCATGTTAATGATACATGATTTCATGCTGTCCGCAGAGGTAGAAACATTTACCAAATAAATGGCTACAACGGATATGATTGACAGGTTATTACAATGGTGCTGGGGTCTAATGGGGATGCTAGTTTAAAGTGAGACGGTAACAGATACTGGTGTGCATTACTTGAGCGAACCTTAATTTTTAAATGAAGTTATGCATTTAAATGAAGTGATGAATGAGAAAAAGTCAGCGCCTTAGGGTGGTACCATGTACTTTTTGTAGTCTAAGATACAAAAGCTACGAAAAAGAGAAAAAAATGTAACAAGAAATGGCCCACAGTTCCTAATCACGTTTATAGCACAGCACCATCAAACACTACTTGAATCACAAACTACTGCGCGCAAATTCAGGGAAGGCATAACTAGAGAACACGTATGTATATGTAAAGCTGAATGTGAAAGGCAGTGATTGTTTTACAGATACACTCAATGACATCGACAGGGTTGCACAGGGAAGTGTTTTCACCAGCATACGAAAACGCAAGCCGAGGCTTTTTAGCATGTGGCGACATTCGGCAACATTCAGCATTTCTTTAATGACGAAATTTCACTTCGGAGTCTCATTACAGGTCCTAAATTGTTCTGCGCTCGCCAAGATACTTAACGAATGTTCATACTCTTGTAATGCACCGTCAATTCCGATGAGCGACAAATTATTCAGAATGAAAACGCGAGGAGGCTGTTTTACTCCTACTTTTATTAGCACTAAATGGGACAACCTACTCGCTCAACAAGTCTGAAGTACAATGACGAAGTCAGTATGGCGCAGATGAGGTTACAAACTTCGTTATATATTGTCACGTGGTCGTGACGTTGTCGAAGACAGCAGTCGGTGTGTTCGGGACAAAATTGTTATTTGGCCGAACCTGTACCCAGACATGGCAAAAACCAACTACAAGCAATGCACCCTGTACACTGATAGCGGCGTAAAGAGTCGTCAGCGGTCGAGTTAATCTGAACTGCCGGTGAGGTGTGTCGGCGTTTATACATGCAGCATCTAACATTCAAGCGTCATCGCTGGTACTGGCGTAAGCTCTCGAACAAACTTGAATATTCGTGTCCTGCCAGTAATCATCACAGAATGATCTTTAGCAATAGTCAAGCTTCTCCAAACATTGCCGGCTTGGTCTGCGCCGAGCATTGTTAACAGTATACTACTTGTGATTCTAGCCCAAACACATCAAAACAAAGCACTAGACGCGCGCGGCAATATACTTACATCACATTATGCAATGAAGTAGCTGCCAAATAACCATATAGTACAACCTAATGAGTTGTATGTAGCAATGTTCCTCATGTACGTTGAGAATGGGAGGACGTGGCATGCGTGCCCTAGCGGAACGTATGGTGTATGCCACAAAAATTGAAGTACACCGTCTGCAGCCGAGGTTACACACACGTTCTGTAACCTATGCTCTCACTATGATACCCAATTTCTTGTTGTTGTGTTCCAGTTTCCCCATCTCCTTTCGCTGCACGATGTATTTTGGAAAAAAAAAAAGGTAAACCTATGTAGAACACTATGTCCTACAATGGGCGAGCTGAGCCCAGTTGCCCTAAAAGGCATCTAGGCGGGGAAAAAATATTACGCAGTTTCCCGAACAGCCTTACAGGCTAGGTATAGTAGGCAGGCTTTAAACTCAACAAACGTTCACTGCCACCGAAGGTGCGGACGCTTATTCCGGCGACGAATGTGCTGGGAACTAAAAATTGACGCCTGTTACGATGTTCGTGTGGGCGAACTCGCGACACAGCAGGAAAGCGATCATTCGTTTACAGTCGCCTCCCACGCTGCTATTCCTTTTCAGGATGCAACATGAAATGGACGCTAAATTTAGCACCGCAGACCAAGCGTTCCCTCCTTGGCACCTCGTAAACTCGCACGGGTAGCAACAGGCTTTCTCTTCCTCGAGCGCAACTTCGGTTTAGTTTAAAACTTATTCGTCCGAACTGACTGGTTTGGGAAGTTTTCCATCGAGCGAAGCTGTGGGCGTCTCACACTGGCTCAGATCCACGGGGAACCGTCAATGAGGACCCAAGTGACTCACGAAGTAGCCGGATCAAAGGGGCCCCTCAAGTATAGGCCTCCACCCCTGAATGACATGTTTTATTGCTTGATACTGCTGTGTGATTATTAATTTCTTTTATTCCTGTGATTACGTATGCTACAACATGTAATTTGCTTTTAGTGGCATGATCACCAAGGGAGACTCTTCCTCCTCTTCCACGCATAATGCCACGCCCACTCCTTTCTTTGTATTTTCGTGTTACCGTCTCATTGCAATGTAACTGCTGCCTTGCGCAAAGCGCGCCCGAATGACTGGAAATTATCTAGATAATGTTAGAACTTTCCCATCTGATCGCGTGCTCAAGGGGAACATCGGAGTACGTTCTGGAACTTATGCGGCCGCTAGCGATAACGCTGGAATCTTCGATCATTCGTGTATAAAAGCCGACGTGCTTCACCGCTTGTCAGTTTTTCGACGGCCGGCGCTCTGTCCGCCGCTGTCAGTGTACGTGGAGCGTGCATTGCTGGCTTGCAGTTTCACTTTGTTTCTCGGCCACAAGTTCGGCCAAAAAAGAGTTACGTATTACCGAGTTCTCTTGGAGTTTTCTGCACTGTCACGACTACGCGACATCTGGTGGAGGTGCTGGGTACCGATCCAGTACCTCTGTATACACCTCTTCTGGTATTAACAATATTCGTAAGAACGTTTATAAAAGCATTAATAAATGCATCTGGATACATTTAAAAGTTGTGTTGTGCAAACGTGATAAAGGAGCGTAGCTTTAAATAAGATAAGGGCCAGATAATTATCAGGATAATTAATAAAAGTTATTTCATTGAGCTCACTGAAAGACAGCCAACCGCAAGGTGTGTTGCGCCACCTGGCTGAGCAGATCTCAACCACGCGCTCTTCTCTTCGTGGCCTCTGGGAACCACTTCGGAAGGTCGACTCAACACAAAGTTAACCCGAAGAATACACAAGGGAACACTGACGCAGACGTGCTAGTGCCACTGCCAGACACCTAACTAAAATTTTAAGGTCATCAACATAATTTTTGTGGATACGATATATTTTTATTTGAATAAAAACATAGTTTATTCACTACTGATTATTGTATTTTTATGTAATGTAGAAGTAATAGCATTCGAGTGTAAATAAATAAATAAATCATAAAAATATCGCTGACGGTGATATTGTTGGTACTGAAATTCCTCATTCTTCATAAAAATAACGTCTCTCGCCTTCTCTACCACCCTCTCGTTCGAGTAGCTTCTTGAAAGCGCTACAGTTTGCACACTTACGAGCCCTGCAAATTAACATGACGTAACGACAGACGCAATATTGAGCTGGTGAAACTCGGTAGTATGACCCGCAGACCATGAATTGCGTAATGAATCAAGCGCTGCCCTACAAAAAAAAAAAAAAAAGAAGCAGAATACAAGCGAAAAAAAAATTGATTCACATTTATGTCAACCACCTGCTTAATCCTCACTTCAGAATAACTCATCCGCGTGAATAGTCATCTTAATTATAATTTGACGCACTCTGTTAGACGTTCAGCGAGCTGTCGAAGCACTGAATTTTCGGATATGCATGGCCCAATCGTGGATGGTGGATGTTAATATGAAGCCACTTCTATTGGGTACACTTGGTTTTTTTCTTTCTGATATCTGAGCCGAAATAAGGCATATTACAGCACACTTTATCGTTGACCTGCGGAGTCTTTGAAGTCAAGGCTTCTCGCCAGAAAACTTTCATGTGATTTTTTGCTTCCTCGCTAAATTTCATATTGCTCGCGCACTTAAGGCTAATGAACAGGGCAGTTTCAAGGGCCAGATATTCCAGGAGGGCAGTGAATGCGCATAGCGACCGGGCACTGTTATATATATATATATATATATATATATACGGTCAAGTAGACACGCGTACGAAGCGATTTATTGATGTTTCGGCCGCGGGTCCGGCCTTCATCGGCCGGACCCATAATTACTTTTTTCCATATATATATATATATATATATATATATATATATATATATATATATATATATATATATATATATATATACAGGCTGTTTTTTGCAGCACAGATTTTTCCTTAACATCTATAATAGTTAGGCACTTGTCGTCTTCGCAGCCAATTTCTAGGCCGAGGCGCATATATTTTGCCACTAAATAGATCACTCAGAAGTGGCT
>JALIZH010021380.1:0-21566 GCA_030522465.1 Rhipicephalus appendiculatus | reverse complement strand
CAGACGCGCAGGAGAAAGAACACAAGAGGCAAGCGTTCAAGCCCCAAACCAAAAGCCCCCTCCGTTTATTGTGCGTCACTCTTTTATAGCCCCAGTGGGCGGAGCCGACACCGGCGAGCTCAGACGCCGCAGCCGTACCGGAAAGCGGGCGTCGCTGGGTCGAATTGCACATCACGCCGAAGCGTTCCGACATGCGTTCCTCGAAGCGCTGGTCGCGTTCGATGCAACGCCACAGTACCGGTGGGAGATTTCTCCTGTGCGTTGTTGAACAATGAAAATTCGCAGCGTGCGCGTTAACTAAAAGCGGACTGCGTGTCTCTGTGTCCAGTCGGAGTCTTCTGTCTCTCATTGCCCATTAGCAGCGATTGACATGTTCCAGTAGGAAACACCGGTCCATCACTGCGTGATTACGCCTCCACAGGTTTTTCTCCTGCGCAACGCCGCGATGAGCGCCAGCGGTTAGCGCCCGCTGCTTCGCATCTACAGATGGTTCCCTTTAGCGGGAGATGGTGTAATTTTTTGGATTTGATCTCGCGTAACTCATCAAAACGCTGGTTTAAGGCAATATGGCCGCTCCAGGAACCGAAGCTGTTTTCGTGCTGTCAGTTCTCTAAACGCGATCGAAGTAAGCGTTGAGATTTGGAAGTAAGCGTTCGATTTGAAGTTCAAAACCACCGTTCTTTTGCGACACATAAACAAAACAACAAGAGAATTAATCGAAGCCTTTCCTATCGACAAAAATGCTTCCACGTGCGTCACCAGTGAGTAGTAGTACAATCCTACTCAATTTATAGCGTAGTGGGAACCCCCAAGAGTGTGTAAAAAGCCGCCGGGCCTGCGCTGAACGCGCAGCACAGTCACAGCGAAAGCTGGAAGAGTGGCCTTTCTGGAGCCTTTTTTTAAAGGCTCTTGGGGCAACTACTACAAGCCCACTTGCATGCTACCTACTACGCCATAAATCATCATAACTTTTGTGTAGTGGGGAAGCGTCCACTATGCCATTATTCGTCATTCATTTGAAAAGCGCGGTACCCGCTACACGCTTGTAACGCATTATGTGCACTTTGTTGGATGCTGTGGCTGACGACGATGAAGAATTATGCCTGTGGCTTGCCAATCCCCCAGCTTGGGTGTGCGCCACAGATTCAAGGATCTACTCTACTCCCACTCTTTTGTAATGGGTTGGAGCACTGAACGACCCACTTGTTACGCAGTTCGCATTGTGTGACGCCTTGTTGTTACTTTACTGTTCTAAAACGCTTTATTACACATGTTAACGAGATTCCTTACCCGATATGAAGCCTGCATGGGGTCAGTTTACAAGAAAGTGTCAAACCGGCGTAGCTCAGTGGTAGAGTACTGGGCTGCCACGCAGTGGGCCCAGATTCAATTCCCATTCAGTCC
Organism: Rhipicephalus appendiculatus; assembly: GCA_030522465.1. Lineage (NCBI taxonomy): Eukaryota > Metazoa > Arthropoda > Arachnida > Ixodida > Ixodidae > Rhipicephalus > Rhipicephalus appendiculatus. The sequence continues at coordinate 20,162 of JALIZH010021380.1, read as the reverse complement.
TAGGTATTTTTTATTCATTTTGTTGTGTTTTTGTTATTTCGAGCGATAGTGGATATGGACACCGGCGTCGGCGGACGCGGCGGACAACTACGGCGCAAAAACGGCCCTTGTTGTGATCTCATAACAGCTTTCGCTGTAAAAGGCTCTAGAAAGGCCGCTCTCCTAGCTATCGCTGTGACTGTGTTGCGCGTTCCATGCCGGCCTGGCGGTTTTCTTTACTCTTCTACCACGTTATATTGCGCATGTGAACGAGGTTCCTTGCCGACATAACGCTTGTATGGGGTTTTTTGTGCACCGAGGTTTCGAGCACCAGGATGCAACGGGGTTCGAACCTGGGTCCTCTCCGTGCCAGCCCAGAATTCTACCACTGAGCCATGTAAAAAAAAAACAAAAAAAAAACAACAAGAAAAACGGGCATGGCTCAGTGGTATAGAATACTGGAGCTGGCACGGAGATGACCCAGGTTCGAACCCCGTTCGATCCTGGATCTAATTTCGTCTTTTAGATGCGAAGCATCTTATGCTCGGGGCTATGTCCTTCCCTCCCTCCCGTGTCCGGCCACATTCATGAAGTAGGGAGCACTATGCCAACCAGAACACTGTAGGACAAAAAAACTCCCCATCTCCCGCTAAAGGGAACCATGTGTGGATGCGAAGCAGCGGGGAGATGGTTATCTTGAGCGGGAGAAACGTCGCCGCTCTCGTTTCGCGGCAGCGGTCCCAACGCTCATCGCGGCGCTGCACAAGAGAGAGAATGAGGCACGCGCGCTCCGTCATTTTCATACCGCGGAACTACCGTGGCGCCCCCCAGCGGAGTAAGCAGCTGTCACATCACCTGTCGTTCGCGCCGCTCCGTAGAGGATTCCTAGAGGAAAGGACGGGGGGGGGGGACCGTAGGAGAGGAGAGAGAGGGGACGTGCATGCGCTGTGGGGGGTGTGGGACGCGTGAGCCGCTCCGTAGAGTAGATGATTCCAAGAGGGGGGAGAGGACGCGCATGCGCTATGGGACGCCGGAGCCGCTCCGTAGAGTAGAGTATTCCTAGAGGAGAGAGGGGGGAGAGGACGCGCATGCGCCGCTCCGTAGAGTAGATGATTCGTAGTGTAGAGGAAGGGGGGTGAGCGTAAGAGAGCACAGGGGGAGGGGACGCGCATGCGCTGAGGGGGTATGTGGGACGCGGGGGCCGCTCCGTAGAGTAGACGATTCCTAGAGGAGAGAAAGCGGGTGAGCTTAGGAGAGAGAGGGGGAGGGGACGCGCATGCGCTGTGGTGGTGTAGGACGCGGGAAGGAGGGACGGACTAAGCCCCCTCCAAACACATGCAAGCAAGATTAAGGAATGGGGCCAACCTGGGCGACAGACACCACCTGCCTAGCCATTGCTAAGCAGCCTCTCTGTGCTCTCGGCCATGATTCAAGGAATGGGGTCAACCTGGGCGACAGACACCACCTGCCTAGCCACTGCTAAGCAGCCTCTCTGTGCTCTCGGCCATGACTCTGATGACTGTGTTAGGGTTGACGGCCTTCATATTACTACAGTGTTCTGGTTCGCATAATGGGTGCTTCCCTACTTCATGACAGTGGCCGGACGCGGGACGGGGGACGCGGGACGCGGGAGGGACGGACAGAGCCCCGAGCATAAGATGCTTCGCATCTAAAATTTACACCATCTTCCCAAAGGGAACCCCTGATGGGATGCGAAGCAGCAGCGTTGCGCATGGGAGCGGTGGAGAGGGTGAAGCGAGAGAGAGGTGACACGTACAAACATGTTTCAACGCGTACGTTAGGCGCGCGTCAGGCGGCAGCTGCGGCGAGCGCGAGGCAGGCGAGGGAGAGAGTGACGTCAGCGCGCACTGCGAGGGGAGCGTGACGTCAACGCGCAGCTGCGGCGTGACCTACTTTGCACCGCTCCAACACCTGTCATGCGCGCCGCTCCGTAGAGGATTCCTAGAGGAGAGGACTGGGGGGGGCCGTAGGAGAGGAGAGGGAGGGGGACGTGCATGCGCTGTGGGGGTGTGGGACGCGGGAGCCGCTCCGTAGAGTAGAGGATTCCTAGAAGAGAGAGGGGGAAGAGGACGCGCATGCGCTGCGGGGATGTGGGACGCCGGGGCCGCTCCGTAGAGTAGAGGATTCCGGGAAGGAGGGACGGGGAAGGAGGGACGGACTAAGCCCCCCTACAAACACATGCAAGCAAGATCAAGGAAATGGGGTCAACTTGGGCGACAGACACCACCTGCCTAGCCATTGCTAAGCAGCCTCTCTGTGCTCTCGGCCATGACTCTGATGACTGTGGTAGTGGTTGACGGCCTTCATATTACTACAGTGTTCTGGTTCGCATAATGGGTGCTTTCCTACTTCATGAAAGTGGCCGGACGCGGGACGCAGGACACGGGACGGGGGGACGCGGGAGGGACGGACATAGCCTCGAGCATACGATGCTTCGCATCTAATATCTCCGCCAAGGTGCTCGAAGAACAAGAGGAAAAAGACTTTTTTTCATTTTTCATTTTCATTTATTTACCCTAAGGGCCCAAAGCGGGCATTACATAGGGGGGGATGTAACAATTCATATAAACATCGAAAAAGTGTAATACAAACAAAAAACAGGTAAGGAAAAAGAAAATGCTGAAGAGAAATAGAAATTGCCAGTAGTTACACTGCTTCTCAACCTACATCATCGAACAGCATTTCCTACGTTATACACAAAATAAACTTACATCATGTGACCTGCATATTCGCGCATCGTAACAGTATGTCAAGGAAGAAGAGGTTTTTTTTCCTCGAACGTTTCATTTAGAGCGTCTTTGAAAACAGCGTAGTCACTTATTTCAGCAATATTGCTTGGGAGACGATTCCATTCTGAAATGGCTAGATGTAGGCATGAAAACTGTAAAAGGTTAGTACGTGCAAAGGGTTGTTCAACTTTAAATTTGTGATTGATGCGTGGAAAAATCTTTTTGGCGGGTAAGATGTGTATTTGTGAGAATGTACTTGGTTGGTGAAAAAGCTGATGAAAAAAGTTTAACAGGCATATTTTCCTTCTAGTCTGCAATGGAATGAGACCTAGGTCACGCTTTATTTTCGTGATGCTTGATTGCTGTGAATAATTACCAGTAATGAAACGCTTTGCCTTGTTTTGCAAAGATTCTAATTTGTTAATAAGATACGTCTGGTGCGGGTTCTATATAAATGAGGCGTACTCAACTTTCGAGCGAAGTATGGAAGTGTATGCAAGAAGTTTAGTATCACTGTCAGCCTGACGAAGCGTGCGACGAAAGAAGCCAAGTGATTTACATGCTGCAGAAACAACAAAATCTACATGATTTTGCCACGACAAATTTGGGGAAAGATGGATGCCTAAATATTTAAACGACTCTGTGCTTTCTAAGGCTTGACCATTAAGAATGTAGGTTTGCTTTGTAATTTCGCTAGAGGTAGTAAATCTCATAAGCTTGGTTTTAGTAGTATTGGCGCTCATTTGCCACTGAAAACACCATCCTTCAATCGTATACAAGTCTTCTTGTAGTTTTGCACAGTCATCCTTACATCTTATCGGTCGGTACAAAACGCAGTCATCGGCATACAACCGGATTTGTGACTGTATACCTTGATGAATATCATTTATATAAATGAGAAATAGAGTGGGTCCTAAAACGGAACCCTGGGGCACTCCGGAGATAACAGGTTGAAAAGATGAATGGACATTGTTAATGACAACGGCTTGCCGTCGGTCGCTTAAGTACTCTCTGACCCAGCTTACTACTTTTGCGTCAATATTAATCTGCTTCATTTTATATATTAGGCGGTTATGGGACACACGGTCAAATGCTTTCGTGAAATCAATAAAAATGGCGTCAGTTTGTATAAGTTCATGAAGGTAGAGGTGTATGTCTGTAGTTAGTTCAAAAAGCTGAGATTCGCATGATCGGCCACGCTGAAAACCGTGCTGGTTGGGAAAAAGAATGGAATTGCTAGTAATGTACTGCATGATTTGAGAAGATAAGACATGTTCAAGTAGTTTACACACAACAGACGTTAAAGATATGGGTCTGTAGTTGGTTAGTTTGTTTTTGTCACCACTTTTATATATTGGTATCACATGTGCTAATTTCCAGTCGTCTGGAATTTCGCCAGTGCTAAGAGACTGCTGGAACAATAGTGTCAGTATAAGAGCAGAATTGTGTTTGGTCATTTTGAGTAGCTTAGTACCAGTGGCGTAAATCATGGGGGGGGGTCAGGGGGGTCCTGACCCCCCCTGTGTTCAGGCTGGGGGGGGAAACCCAATGCAAGTGTCCCCCCTCGAGATTTTGTCTTCCAAATATCATATTTGAATTTCTTTTGAGAGTCAAGAACAACACACTCTCCGTGAAACCAACTCTGAAATCTGAAACACTTTCATTGAACAGAAAGCTAAGTACTTCTAGCCGATGCGCACGATGGGGGATACCTTTATGCGTTAGCACAAAAAGTTGTACAATTTTTATTGCATAATTTAACCCGAATGACGCAGCTGCAAAAAATGCTGGCGCCTGCCTTCGAGTTGCTATTAGAAACTAACTTCGCCATGCGATGTTGCTTACTATTGGTATTGGATACTCAGTGCTATTTTTCTGACCAGGCGCCGATGCTCATGCTTGTTTTATTATTATTATTATTATTATTATTATTATTATTATTATTATTATTATTATTATTATTATTATTATTATCATTATTCTATGGTAATGCATAATTTTAATTTTATATGATTAAAAATAAAAAATACATATAAAAACAAAATGGCCGCCATTGCAAGATGTGCGTCCCCCCTTGTGGTCTTCACGGATTTACGCCACTGCTTAGTACATATACCATCAGGACCTGGACTAGAAAATGATTTTAAACGCTCGATAGCTTTAACAATACCGTCACAGGTTACAGTAATACATTCCATAACCGTTGGCATATCGGAAAACTGTTGTGACATGTTGAGGGGTTTTTCTTCATTAAATACACTGCTAAAAAAAGTCATTAAAACGATCAGCAACATCACTTGAATCAATTTCAGCACCAGACTCAGCGTCAAACAATGGGAATTCTTTAGTCAAACAATGGGACTTCTGCTTGGCTCGAGCACTTAATATCATCATCAAAGCGCTCGAAGAACAAGAGGAAGAAGACTTCTCTATGACGAGAGCGCGCGCTCAATATGCTACATGTGGCTATGCTATATGTGGTTCTGCCTGCGTTACGCCAAACGACGACGACAGCCTACTACAGCACACTCCTGGGCCTCTAAAGTGCTTCGCCCTTAAAATTAAGTGTCCAATATACGCATTCGCCTTAGATGAGTCGAAGGTAAAAGCCATCCGGTGTGGCTATTTCACCAAACAATAACACCCGTGAACTTAGATGCAGGCGCCGGATGAATAACTCCAGATAGTCAAAATTATACGATAGTCTACCGCTGCGGCGTGCGTCATAACCACATCCTGGTACATGCATAAAACTCCAGTGAGTGTTAATACTAAGGCATTTCACATGTTCAAACTGTTAGCATACAATATAAAGTCAAGACATTACACAAGACTGCGTCAGCCATGCCGGAATTTTGTTATAGCAAATGTGCTACTGCCAGGGGATGTCCTTCCCTATTTCGCACACTTCATAAGATGTTTCTTTTCGCTTATCTACGATGTGCGGGTCTGCTCGAGGATTGCTGACTTCCGTGGTCAGCCAGGTGGCGGCCTGTATCACTGCTGGGCTGCATTTTCAGCTGCAGCGGCAGTAGCAGCAGAAGCAGCCGCAGCAGCATCAGCGGCAGCAGCAGCGTCGGCTTCTGTTCTTTTTTTCCACCTTGTCCTTGAGACTCTGCAGTCGTGTCAGGAGTGTCTCGTACTCCGCAGTTCTGTACACGTTGCAGAACGCATCCCAGAGTTGCGTGCCCGTCTGATGGAGCCGTGCCTTGACGGCGTCTTCGTACTTGCTGTACGACTCGAGGAACGACTCGAGTATGATCTTTCTGAAGGACGGCGGACACTTGGCATCCTCCCTGAGGGCAGCGTCCACCTGGTCGCACACGGCCACCCGGATCGTCTCGTGCTTCACGAAGGCGTTGTACTTCTCGCTGTCGCCCGCTGTCTTTTCCTGCCGGAACGCGTCGAAGTACGGATTCTCACTCAGCAACGACTGGATGGAGACGAGCGTGCTCGACAACGACTGGGCGGGGCTCCAATCGCACACTGCTCCCGCCGTGCCGAGGGTGGTCACGCACACCTTGCCGCAGTTGTAGAGGTGTATGTGGAACCGAACCCTGCCTTCGTCCGTGTTAAGGAATCGTGCGCGGGGTGGGCTCAGCGGGTAGTTTGGCGGGAACTTGAGGAAGAACTGGAAAAATCCACCTTCGTACGGTGAACCGGGCGCTCCGAGCATGAGAATGTGGACTTGGGTGACATCGGCTTCCACGGGCGAAATGAAGAGCCTCGCCGGCGGCTGCGCGTTGAATTCCGCGATGTCCTTCTTCACCCTGAGCAAGCACTGCGGCGTCGGCTCGTCGTGAACGAAGTTCATCGGGTCCCAGTTGGTGGCCATCTCTGTCTTCGAGGGATTGCTGGGGATGGGTGAAGGAGGCCGGCAAATTTAAGTAGAACGGCAAATCTTCAGAAGCCCTCGCCAACGGCTTAAGCCCGCTGCGTCCGTCCGACGGCGGAGCGCCCAGAGTGCCCTTAGCCCTAGTTGGTCGAGTGGCGCGTGGTGTTTTGGCTGAGCCCACTACGCGTGATTTGCCACGCGTGGCGCGGTAAGAAAAAGGGAAATATCAGTAAAATTTAAAATGAATATTACATTTAAAGACAGGTTTACAAGGTCCTGTTGTGAATAATTACGCTAAAGCAATTTAATTCAGCAATATGTAATGGCTGCTTCAAATGTGTCGTCTTCATTCGCTACGGCGTGCTTTTGCGAGGTGTTCGAATTACGCTCTAAGAACCGCGCAATCGACTTGACAGATGTTTTGATCAGATCAGCACAACACAATTAAAGGTTTCATAATAGGCTCCTACTTCGACGATACAGCACTTCCCGTGAGATTTCCAGGCATCGAAGGCGCCACGGTAGGTCTCCACCGGAATGTCCTTTAAAGGGACCCTGAAACGGTTATTTGAAGCTTTGTCAGCGTTTAGGCTAGAGCATCATCGAACCATTGGCACCACAAATTTCGCTGCACGCCGTGTACCAAGGCGGCTACGGCCAATTATATCATACCCTCCTTCTCACCCCCTGCCTTGCCTCCTCAACTCATGAGACACGCTGGCATCGCTGGCGATCGCAGAGCTCACGTGAGCACACTCGACGATTTGAGCTTCGCTCAGTGATGACCTCCGAGATTGCACGCCGACAGGTTGCGTGCAATGTCGGAGGCCATAGCCCAGTGAGCCCGGCAGCACGCACGCCGTCTGGCAACAGAGACATCGCGGAGTGGTTTATATCTGCTCCGACAGGTGCCGCCACCCTACCAGCCAATTTTTCGTGCGCGCACACCGCAGCCAATCAGATCGTGCGCAGAATGCGTGTCATACTCGGGAGGGGCGGTTGAAAACACGTTGGGCTGAGCCGCAGTGATCTGCAGCGATTCGCAGCTTTATAGCGTTGTAATCAATTACACAGTGTACGCAGAGAGCTTAAATTAGTCTGTAAATGAGCCTTAGGACTTGGTCTACTGGCTCAATGTGTTTGTACAAAATCGTCAAAACCGTTTCAGGGTCCCTTTAAAGCCTTGGTGCAAGCCTCACTGACTTTGTCGTCTGTCCCGAAATGATGCCCTTTCATGGGGGCTTTCAAGCGCGGAAACAAAAGGAAGTCTGGGGGGAGCGATATCAGGACTGTAGAGCAGCGGGGAACCCTTGGCACCATTGAATCCATAAAGGAGCGGGTCAAGACGAAGGCTGTGCGCACTGGCGCGTTGCCATCGGTGGTGGTCGTTGAATGCAGTCCAGCGCGGGCTTCATCGTTGACCTCTTTAAAACCTTCTAAAAAATGCCTCACGCCGCCGGGACGCTTGACGTTATTACTAACAGTCATAATAGTCAAAATATCCATACTTTCTTTCTCGTAGGAAAAGTTTTCACTTCGGACTCGACGAGTTTCACACAAGACTTCATGGTGATCTTCCGTTCCCACCAGTGGCGTAGCCAGGGGGTGGCACACCGGACCCGTGCCCGCCCCCCCCCCCCCCCCCCCCGAAATGTTTTTTGCGATGGCATACATAGCGCAAAACGACCATCTGCCTGCCCGACCTCCCCTTCAGATCGAGGAGGTGCCCCCCACCACCCGAAAAAAATTTCTGCCTACGGCCCTGGTTATAACGAGCGCTGTATTGTTGCTAGTGCGATAAATGAGAGCGAGTTTAATGGAAAAGCCTCTCCTTATGCTCCAGATGGTAGCGTACAACAGTGCGACCGCACTAGCGTAAGCTAACCTTCCCCCCTCCACGAATATTAAGCGGTCCTATAGCCTGTTGTGACGTATAGACGCTTTGCAATTTAATCATTCACCGTGACTTTACCTTTCGGTACAAACCAGATATGTATGTTGATATATATATATATATATATATATATATATATATATATATATATATATATATATATATATATATATATATATATATATATATATATATATATATATATATGATACATATGTATATATGGTATATATATATGATGTTGTTTAGAAGAATATTTAGGTAGACAGATACATAATGCCGTTCGTTGTCAACACGACTGAAAAAAACCAGACACTTCGCAAAAGGTATAACAATTGAATAATTCGACGCAAAAAGCGTTAAAGAGCTCGTTTGGCAGATATTCCGGTGTCGGCTTCGTTGGCTGTGAGCGCACATAACAGACGAACTTTAAGTTATTTTTATTGGAGGCGCCTTAGTCGAGGGCCCCACTGGTCTTTGCCGCCGGTTCAACCTGGTCGATGAGCGCTTGCTGGTCAGCCAGGTCAGATCAGGACAGCCGCGACTCCCACTGCTCCAACGTGTGCCTTGCTTTCACTTCTCCGTCTGGAAGGTGTGCGTAATGCTTTGAGCAGCCCCAGGTAATGTGGTAGAGTGTAGGACTTCCACTGCACCCGAGGCAGGAACCTGGATAGCATGTCGGGAACATGGCGCATAATCTAAGTGCGGATAAATCCCGGTTTGCTCCAGTTGATGGCCTCCTCTCCTGTTAGATGTTTGCGGAGAAGTGGCGTATACTTGTCGGGCAAAACGCTATTATATCAGCAAGGAGAAAAGCTGAGAGAGACAGCCGTAGCGCAGTGGGAAGAGACATCAAGGAGGATTGACATCCCGTCCTACCCACAGCACGTGGGCAAGGAGCTTGACCCTTCGGACAGGGACCACTTACACATGACCGCTTTGCCGAGGAACATGCCCCCGGAGCACCATTAGGGGGAGCTAGGGCTCGCTAGGCGCGGCTCCAAGCCCTAGTGTGCCTTCTGAACTGGGAGGACGTCTGGTATGTGGACTTCGCTTCCTACAGGCAAAAAAATTTCCAAAGGAAACGCCATGACCATCAAAACTTTGTCGCGGTGGTGTTCGACCAACACGGCGAAACGGTCATTGCGCGCTCCTTTACAGATTCCTCACTAGCGGAGGCGACCCGCAACGATGATCTAGTGGTTATGGTGCTCGACTGCTCACACGAAGGTGGCGGGTTCGAATCCCAAATGCGGCGGAAGCATCTTTAATGGAGGCAGTAATGTTTGAGGTCCCTGTACCTTAAAGCCCGTGCACGTTACAGAACAACAGATAGTCGAAATTTCCGGAGCCCATCACTACGGCGTACCTTAAATCATATCGAGGAGACGCTCGGAGGAATTCACGCTCGACGGTTGTCCCGTCCGCGACGTCCTCGCTCCGAAGACCGCTCGCCGATCGGCACCCCGTCCGCTATCTTCTCTAACCGCCTTCCCACTCTTTCTGTCTATTTCTTTTAATCCCTTCTTATCCCTTCACTTGTGCGCTACTGCTGAGGTGTCCTCCCATGAGAGACAGCTGCGGGGTGCACTTTCGTCTTCTTTTCCTGTTATTTTATTGCAAGAGTCACTCACACAGACATATCGAAGTTTTGGGACGTTATACCACAGCATTCAGTACAATTGGTGACGGAGGCGGAGACCACGACCATCGCATTGGCCATAAGGCTGAAAAGAGGACATGACCCTGCTATCGTCACGGACTCTCAGGCCGCCTGTCGTCTCCTATTACGTGGCAGCATTCCCAAATAACGTAGCGTTGTAATGAAGCACCACCCCCCATAACTTGCTCGCGATGTTCTTGTGCCCGGAACACCAAGGGTTGAAGGGAAATGAGTGGGCGTACGCCGCGGCTCGCGCATCGACTTTGCAAGCAGCGGCACTGCCCACATCAGCAGACTTCAAAAAAACAACGGCGAATCAAAATTATAACCCTGCCATCGCAAGAGACCTGTTTGAGAGCGAAAAATATCGATAGATGCAAATAGTAAGAATCATGGCTCCGAGCCGAAATCGAACCTAGGCCTTCTGTGTGGTAAGCAGGTATTCTACCCCGGAGCGCGCTATTGCTTGAAACCATTTCGAAAAAAAGAAAAACTTTGCATATGTTACATAGCGCGAGGAGTCGCTAACACGGGTAATCTTACGCGGCAGGATCGTACGAGCGCACCAGGCGTCACACCACGTGAATTGCGCAACGAGCGGCTGGCTTAAAGGCCACCGATTACAAAGCGCCCAGCATAATTGATCATTATCACCAGCAACAGCACCAATAAAGCGTGAAGCTGCGTAGTTGTGAGCATAGGTCTACAAAACTTGCGGAGCTCACTCAGACTCACTCATGAAATATATTTTGCACCTACGGCTCACTCGGACTCAGACTCACCAAAATTTTTCTGAGCCGGACTCACTCGGACTCAGACTCACGGCTCAATCTGAGTTTGAGTGAGTCCGAGTCAGTCGACTCATGAGTCCGTTAGTCTAGAATTGTCTTTTTCGACCATGGTGTCAATGCTCTATAACACCAATATCTCACGTAATCGGTGCTCTTCTTGGCACCTTTTGATATAGTACCTTCGAATACGAGTTATGACTGCTAGTAAACCAGTAAGGTCATTTTTCTGGAAAGAGATGACATCAGATATATTTATCAAGAACTTCCGTGGAATAGTTGTCAAGGGGGAGGGGAGGTCAAGGCACTCCTCTATGTAATTCGCGCCTCTAATCAATAAATATTGAAATGTTGCATGAAAGACACTGCTTTGGAATACGTGTGAGTAGACGTGAGTATAAACGTGAATCCAGGCAAGGCTGATAGTAATGTTGAAGATGAGTAGATATGACCTTAGGTCGGCAAAAAAAGTGGAACTCACTCAGACTCACTCAAGAAATATATCTTACGCTTTTGACTCACTCGGACTCAGACTCACCAAAATTTTAACGCGATAGCGTTAAAGAGCTCGTTTCGCAGAAATTCCGGCGTCGGTGTCGGCATCGGTGTCGGCGTCGTTGGTTGTGAGCGAAAAATCATCTTGTCCGTGACCGAAAAATCGAGAAAGATGCAAATAAAATAAATAATAAAAATTTCAGGGTCCGAGCGAGGATCGAACCCGGGCCGTCTGCGTGGCAAGCAGGTGTTCTACCACACAGCCACGCCTCTGCTTGGAACTACAGCGAAAATAACTTCATCTGTTTGGAAATGCAGTGAAAATAACTTTCATGTTTCGCAAACGCAAGCGTCCTTTACATAGGCGTCGCACTTTAACATGTAATATCCCAGTAATATTGTGTGGTACAAGCGTACATTGCCATCGGGCGTCAGAACATGGGACTATCATAACGATTTCGTAGTTTAAAGCCGGCCACCCATTACAAGAGGCACACACTTGCTGCGCGTATTCCCTTAACACCACGTAGTGGGTGCATAGCAAGTATGCACAGAGTGGTTGAAGTACGCACTCGGGACGGGATATCGCTATCGCGTTCAACTCTTGAAGACGAAGCTTAAGGGTCCTCTAATTTTTTTTCCTGTGCCGAACTAACTTGGACTCACACTCACGAAAATTTTCTTCAACCGGACTCACTCGGACTCAAACTCACCAAAATATTACTCACCCGGACTCACTCAGACTCGGACTCACGGCTCAATCTGACTCTGAGTGAGTACGAGTGAGTCGACTAATGACCGAGTTCGCCGACCTATGGTTGTGAGTATTGCCTTCAAGGAGGAATCGGTTTGAATTAAAAATGATTTAAAAGGAAATACAATTTTAAGAGTGAAGCTCTTAAAGCTCGAGGTAAAATGTCGGGTGTCCGCAGGAAAACCTCCGCGTTGTTGCGTATCAGCCACGCCCACCGACGGCAACAGTTCGCCCAGCCGCCGCGCCGAGTTTGCCAATCGCGCGAGCCGAGTACGAGCAGCGAAAAGCCCGCGCTTCTACCGGTTGTGCCACAGGCAGCTTTGCACGTTACTTCTGGCACTGAAGTTTGGACACTCTTGCATGATCTGTAACAGGCTGTGGTTAGACTATACTTCGTCTACGCCAAGGAAAGACCTAGCATCAGCCAAGAAAGCCACGTTGAGCCCCTAAGATCAGCCAGCTTCGCTGTTTCTTAAATTTTACATGGCTAGTATGAAGTTCTCCCTTTTAAATGCGAAGCATTTTTTAACCGAACTTCGACGACTTCGAGCGTATCTATCTATCTATCTATCTATCTATCTATCTATCTATCTATCTATCTATCTATCTATCTATCTATCTATCTATCTATCTATCTATCTATCTATCTATCTATCTATCTATCTATCTATCTATCTATCTATCTATCTATCTATCTATCTATCATGAATGTATTTACTTGGAGGTGCGGAGAAAAAAGACGAACACGGCCGAAAATAAGAGCTTACTTAAAATGAAGTTAGCATATAGGAAGAAAAAGAAGACAGGACATGGAAGACAATTGTTTAAAGAACTTGAAGACGAAGAAGTAGGAAAACGGGCACGAGAGGTGACGTGGCCGGCAGAGGGAAGGAGAGAGGGCAGACGGCTTTGGAACGGCAAGAGGTGCGGACGTGTGGTGGTAGCGGCAAGGCGTTCGCCCGAGGTCCGCCAGCAGAGCTCCTGGAGGAGTGCCCCAGCCTTCGCAGCAACGTACTGGGAGCTGCGGGGGCACGACCGGGAGTGCGACCAGATCGGCCCAGCGAGATTCTGCTCCTGAGGGCGCGCAGATGTTCTGCGGCTGTGTTCCGTGGGCTGCGCACCAGAGGCCGAGCGGTACAGCTGCGGCGAGTACCTGACGCGGCGGTGACCGACCACTACGAGGCCCCGACGATGCAGCGGACGGTCATGCTCCGGTGAAGTGTCGTACTTCGCGGACACGACGAGACTTCGTCTCAGCGCCGGAGCCGCCACGTCAAGGCCATCAACTAGTGATGGAACTGTAAATATTTGGTTTTGAGTTTTTTGGGATAGCGTGTGCAAAGGTGTGTGTACTGTCGGGTTTTCAATACCTTCTGTGTATATAGTTTAATTTTTTCTCGTATAAAGAATTTGTCGAAATCCTCAGTGTCCCTGTTTCGTTGTCCATCCTTAGAGACCATGACACTATCTATCTATCCGCCTACGTCTTTCGACTCTCCGTACCGTGTCGTTAATGATATTTGTACCAAAATTTGTATGGCGTCATGACTGTATGACGAACATAATTGACTCATATCACGAAAAATCATTACTTACTTGTCATAAACGGTATCGTTTACATGCCGTGGCCGTGGCGCTCTAGCGGCCGTTTCGTCAACTTGATATCTTCGGGAAGTGGTATGACGAGACATTTGCTCATGACTAACAAAATGACAGGTGGTAATATCAAAATCAAGGCTTGCATGTCATGTTATACATTACATGCTCATGGTGTATTCGTGGCTGTTTCTCTAGCTTGACATGTACCAAATTTGGCATTGAGCGGCGTGACTGTTTAACAAACATTAATTACTCGTGGTAACATAACAATCATAATATTCGTCATGTAAAGCATGACTTGCATTCCACGCTCATGGAGCGCTCGCGACCAGTTCACTAGCTTGATATACATCAAATTTGGTATTGCGCTACGTGGCTGTCTGGCGACGATAACCAACACCACCTAGAACTAAGAGAAGGCCGGCGCAAGCCCCTCCTCTCCACCGCGCTACGTCACCAAAGTGAGATATGCGGGCGGATCGGCGGGCTTTCTGTCAAAGCGCCGATGCATCGTGTACCGCGAAGACCGGCACGACTGAACTTGGCTTTTCGTATGTGGCCACTGGCCAGCACGCGCGTTGGGAAAGGAAAACTGCTTATTGAATGTGGTATCCAGAAGCCCTTTTTTTTTTGAAAAACATAAGAAACATTATATATACCTCTATTCGCATCATCACCCAATCATGTGGTGCAGTACCGAGTGTAAGAATTACTGTATAATGCAGGCCCGAATACAAAGAGTGTTGATGCTAGCGGCGTCAGCCTCAGCGTCTGGCAACGTTGACACCATTTCGCGGAAGCGCTGCTTTTTGTCGTCGGTGTCTTTGCTTGCACTCAGTAGCTCAGCGGTACGGCACAGAACTTTGCTGCCGTGCCGTGGAAAATGCCTGGGTGCTGCTGCGCACCGAACTGTCGCTCAAACTATCCTAACGGACCGCGAGCGCGCGTATACAGGTTTCCGTCGGACCCCGCACAAAATGCAGCGTGGACGAAGGCTGTGCGACAGGAAAACTTCGTACCTACGAAGTACACAGTGGTAAGCACATGTTCCCGTTTGCTTTTCGCGGTCGTACTTCTCGTGAGAGCAAGGTTTAGTTGATTGTATTGTGTGATACTTGCATCTCTTACGACGCGTATACGCTTCAAGGAATGAAAATTGTAGAGATACTGTTTCAGCGTAATTTTGTTATGTGTTCGTGCTTTTAAGTGTATAATTCAATGTATAGGCGTCAGTTGCGGGTCTGTCTAATCATAAATTTATTTCGCGCTATGTGTTCGACAGTAAAATTGACTACATCGAATAGACGATGTACAGGGCGTAGTTACGATACATGTGAAGCGTCCGCCATGCATCCAAGTGCAGAATTACCGATGGCTCGCGGCTTAACATCCAAAATCGAGATTCGCACAGCGTTCTTCATGGCCGTGTCGTGGTTGCCGTACTGAAGCAGAGATATAAAGCAACAACTGCCTTAGTCTGTACAAGCGGCTTGCTAGGATCTTATAATTCTGTAAAACGTCGTTTTCGTCTTATACTCCGTTCTTGTGCTTTCATTGCAGGTCTGTGAGCACCACTTCCATGAAAGTGACTTCGTGAACTCGACGAACTATACCGACAGCATGACTGGAAAAGTAATTGAAGTACCCCTCAAACTGACGCGATTGAAGCCTTCTGCGATCCCAAGCATCTTTCCCAATTGCCCTGCCTACTTGTCTCGACAAGTAACTGCAGCACGTGAGAGCCCCGAAGAAAAGCGCGCTCGTCTTGATGGAGAAGCATTACAGAAAGCTATATAGTTATCAGTGCAGTATCACGAAGCAGAAGAAAAGAAGAATGCCATCGCCAGTTTCGGAGACCTATTGAAAGCAGTGGGTGGTCTCTTACCGATTTCTGGAGCAAGGTCGTCGCTCAAACACAAGTACTTTTTCTCAACTTCCGCGACCAAGAAGCGCCAGTTGTGCATTGTGCGGTGACAGTGTCCTCGGACCTTTCCTTGGCGGTTTATGAAGGTGAAATGAGGTTGGAAAACCTAGGTTGATCTGTGCTTCCCTCGACGATCTGTGACTTCAGAGTGCTTCAGAAAGTTTTGTGTGACATGGATGATGTCATGAAGGATGAACATCAGTTCGAGATTCTGCTGAAGCTTCTTGGCGCACTCCTGGAGCAACTATCGTCTTCAGCTCTTCCACATGAGTGGGAAGTGCAAGTTATCAAATTTGTGACACAGCAGCTTCAAGTTCTCCTCACCAAAGCATCAATTTACCCAGCTGACTTTCTTGTGCTCTGCAGCCTTGTGACACTATATCGCCACATGCATACAGATTCATCAGAAGTACAGCAAAACTGAAGCTTCCACATCACAAAACAATAAGACGCATTTGCGCTTCTTACAATGATAGCCCATCCAGGTAGCAACAAGATAATGCTTTCCTCTCATATGCAAGGAGTCTGGCGTCAACACTAAAAGATCATGAGGAGTCTTCTGGCTGCATGCATTATGTGTCATGAATAAATGTGTGTCAAAAGAAAATTTATGCCTGTTCTAAAGTGCATGAAATAGCTGTGCATTGTTATAAATTTAATGTGTTCGGCTATGAAGAGCCTGGTGAATTATTTCAAGCCTACGTTTTTGAAGCATCGTGAAAATACCCGGCAGTAGAAATATTTTCTGTATCATAAAAGTCGCAAGGGAAAAAAAATTATGCGGTCAAAACTGCATATTGGAACGAAAAAAACTTGTATCAGGTGAAGCCAGCTTTTAGGTTGATCTCACTGCGATGACGTCACGAAGCCCTGTTCAAGCCTTCTCTAGTTCTAGGTGGTGTTGCGATAACTGACAGATGGTAAAATGAAAATCATGACATCCATGTCATGTACAAATCGATATACATGCCAGGCTCATGGTGCGCTCACGGCTGCTACGCTAGCTTGATGTACACCAAAATTGGTATTACTTGATGTCACTGTATGACGAACATAAATAACCAGTGGTAATATCAAAATCATGACATGTCATGTCAGCATGACTTGCATGCAACGCTCATGGTGCTCTTGCGGCTAATTCGCTGGCGTGATATACACTAAATTTGGCATTGCGCGACGGGTCTGTATGACGAACAGAAATCACAAGTCGTGAGATGTAAATGATGATATCCATGTCATGTAAATCATGCTGGTACGGGAGGATTTACTTGCCATGCTCATGGTGCGCTCGCGGCTGTTTCGCTAGCTTGATAAACACCGAAATTGGCATTGTGTGACATGACTGTATGACGAACATAAATGACAGGTCCTAACATGTAAATCATGACACGCACATTATGTACTGCATAATTTACTTCTTACTGGCTGCTCCGCATTACATCAAATCCCACAATCCGTGAGATCTGCTGGTTTTTTAACGCGATAGCGTTAAAGAGCTCGTTTCGCAGAAATTCCGGCGTCCGCGTCGTTGTCGGCGTCAGCGTCGTTGGTTGTGAGAGAAAAGTCATCATCTTGTTCGTGACCGAAAAATCGAGAAGGATGGAAATAAAATAAATAATAAAAAAATCACGCCATATCCACGAAGTGAAATGATGATGAGTGGGCGAAGTTCGATCGTTTTCATCCATGGCAGAAAGAAAATGTGTGGTCTGGAACGCGCTTATACTACATCGTTATCACGTGTAGTGGGTACATTCCACTATACTGCGTCATCGTCATCTTTATCACGTGTAGTGGGTACATTCCACTATACTGCGTCATCGTCATCTTTATCAAGTGGAGTGGGTACATTCCACTACACGTGGCTACCTACCTACTACCACTACTACTATACTACGACTACAGAGGAGGGACAGACCCACACCCTAAGGAGCTTCACCCCTAAAATTCCCGGGTCCGAGTGAGGCAAGCAGGTGTGCTACCACACAGCCACGCTTCTGCTTGGAATTACAATGAAAATAACTTCCTCTGCTTGGAAATCCAGTGAAAATAACTTTCATGCTTTACAAACACACGCGTCCTGTATACGCGATGCGCAGCGGTTATAGGGGCGCCACTGAAAGCCGCGTAGCGGCGGCCGTCGGAAACGCGCGGGTTGCGTAGCAGACGCCTCCTTTCACTGCAAGCATGACGGAAGTGCGCGCGTGCGATTTGCCGCTTGTGCGTGTCCCAAACGATTACTTTTGCGGTGATAGTGTGCGCAAAGGAGCCGCACTTTATAATAGTGGACATGTGTCCGATGTAACAGCTGTGTGGGACGACATTGTGACCATACGCGCCAAGTGTTTGCCACAGAGACAAACGTCAACAAGCTTCCCTACGAAGTGGAGCTCATCGTAAGTGCACTGCTTTCTTTATAACGTCCCGATCACTAATGCCTGCATGCGTTGACGCGTGAACCAACGTTTTTTCTCGACACAGTAGCTTCGTTTACGTGCCATGTGTTTATATAGTAGGTTTTGAGAGAGCGCTGTCGCACCGGCGCATGGATTTCACGGGTGCGGCCACGCGAAGAGTCAGCGTTGGTAAAACTTTGAAACGAGCACGATAAACTTGTAAAAAAATATCTCGGCAGCTTGCGCTAGTGGCGCGAGACTGAGTCACTACGGAGATGGTGGTCACCTAGCTTGTTATAGTCGCTTGGCTACGTATTTGCTAGGTCTTTTGCAAGCTATTACCAAGTATTGCACAATGGCGTTACGTTCTACGTGATAATGCGCGGTTTTGGCGGGAACATTGCACTTGAGTAGATACGCTAATTACGTGATTCTTGCGAGAACGTTTCACGTGATTGGTTACGTGACTGTGCGTGGTTTCAGTGGGAACATGCAAACACATGATTAGTTACGTAATTTTACGTGGTTTTGTTAGAACAATGGACGTGGCGTGGCCAGCTGTTACAGGGTCTATGTTGTTTCGGCGGAAACTAGTTGTGTTATTTAGAGTGGTTTTGGCGGAAACATGTCATGTGACTAGATGATACATAATTTTCTAGCTTTCTTTCCATGCCTTCCTTTCTCCGCTCCTCGTTTCCCTCCACCTCCCTCCCTAGCTATACTATACAACGCTATGTTATGCTCTGCTAGCGTATCTGGATAGCCGAGTAGTCGCGCTCGAAGCTCGCCTTAGAACTGCGGGTTTGTAGTGACGGGGGGGGCACTGAACCAATGTTGATGACGCGAGTAGGCTAAATGCAGCTCAACATGTAACACTTTATGGACTTTTTTTCCACAGGTCCCCGATTTCCTGCTTGAAGATGGAAAGTGCAGTTGTAAAGCAGGACAGGGTGGACGCTGCAAACACATTGCTGCAGTGGTGGAATATGTGAACACCAAAGAGCACAGTTCACGGACAAATGACCCGAGGAAGTGGGGGGAAGCCGTCAGTTAAAAGTCTCGGTATATACCAAAAAGGGAGCGTGCCTGGACAGTTTCTACGGCAAACAAGGGTGTTTACTATTAGCATGAAGTCATGTTGCGAGGCATTCAAAAGGAGGTTGAATCGGTTGAATGCCAAAAGCCTTCAATGCGCACAGGTGCCATGTTTTACAGCCAATATGCATATAGTTGAGGCGAGCGCACAGCGAACATTCTGCACCGGTGATCGCATTCCAGTACCATCAATAGGTAGAATGCAGCCGATTTCGTGCAGCACACGTGTGATTCCACGGCGCTTTTGTAAAGGAGCCGTCACCTGCCCCACATTCCCTGGCACTGCGCTTCGCGCCATTCGTTTTTCAAGAGAGCCTAGGCATCGCGTCTTATCAGTAATAACAACCTCATGTGCATTGTAGCGTCTACAATGCAGGCGAAGCGACCGAGTGTAAACGTGGTAGCGTTCGCTGAAGACGTAGCGACATAAATGGAGAAATAAAACACGGTAATCGTTCTTATACTGCCGTAAACAAAGCGCGATTGCTTACCTTCTGCGTCGGACAGCCGCAATCCACCGCCGCCGTCGCTCTCGCTCATGAAATAGCACCGGAAACTTGTAGAAGTGCGTTCCTGGCGATTTTTTGTAGGTGTTTGAGCAGCCGACAACGCAGCAGTTATTTTTCGACATCGCTGAAGCCCGACAAAGTCGTTAGATGACGATGAAACACATCAATCCGTACACTCGCGTACACGCTCGCGGGAGCACTGCTCGCCCGGACCCGCTAGCGTTTCCGAGCCGTGGCGGCAGATGGCGTCGTCGGCGCTTTGCGCATCGCGTCACAATACAACATGTAATATTGCAGTAATATTGCGTGGTGCAAGCGTACATTGCCATCGGGCGTCAGAACATGTGAATATCACAATGACATCGTGGTTCAAAGCCAGCCACCCATTACAAAAGGCACACACGTTACTGTGCTTATTCCCTTAATACCGCGTAGTGGGTGTATAGCAAGTTCTAAAACATTTCCCGCTCATAATTGCTCG
>JALIZH010021379.1:0-21041 GCA_030522465.1 Rhipicephalus appendiculatus | reverse complement strand
CTTTCTTGGCTACCACCTGATATATGACACAGCTCAAAGCCCTCCCGCTTCTATTACCCAATCCTAGCGAACAAAAACAGTATACATATTCAGTACCTCTCCTTTCACCCCCCGACCTGATTTCCTTTCGTTTGGTAAAACTTGTTGTTGGGCTAGTTGGTGCATGTTACAAGAAAATTCGACGACGCAAACCAACGAGAAGAAAAGGCGAAAGGAAAGAGCCTCAACTCGCAACTAATTTTATTCTTGCAAATCCAGCACAATATATACACCATGCTACACATGCGCAAACACACCCTGCGTCACACCAACAATCAGCCACTTTCAATGCACGGGCTATGTCAGAAACCTGTCAAAAAAATCAAATTCAGCTGAACGCAGTAACACCGAGGTATCGCTAATACAGATATTTTTTTTCTTTCGGATGAGGTAAGCTTCTAGCATCTCTCGCTCAATCACCCTTTGATGTGAGGCAAGATTTGACAATATCACCATTCTAGGGAATATCTATCTATCTATCTATCTATCTATCTATCTATCTATCTATCTATCTATCTATCTATCTATCTATCTATCTATCTATCTATCTATCTATCTATCTATCTATCTATCTATCTATCTATCTATCTATCTATCTATCTATCTACAGCTAGCCACATACGTCTGGGTGTTCTCGTGATCCCCTCCTTAACTTGGGGAAGACCAAAACTGGTATGGGAGGGTAAGAGGATTCGACGATTATGACTGCCTGGTCATCGCATGAATAATGGGAAAATCCCCTCGCGTACGACGTCAAACCCTTTCCTCCAGACACGTGTGGCACATAATCGTATACCACGGGCTGCAGTATGCGGGTATGCGCCACAGTTGTTTCACAGTTTATATCCAATCAGGAACGCTGAGAACAGACATTAGTAATTTAAATGCGAGATCTTTAAGAAAAACCGACATCGGGACCGCTTACTCGACGAATGCAAGAAATATATGTTATCGTCCCAGCAGGAATTGAACCCAAGGATTCCACGTGACAAACAAATATTCTACCACAGAGCCAGGCCAAGTCTCGGAACTCCTTCCGGAAAAGACCTTATGCAGGCGTAATGTAGGTGAAACGTGAATGGTGGTTGTAGTGCTGCCAATATAATTTTACAAACATAACATATGTACTCCAATGATACAGGCTTCACGTCGGGCTAGCGTGAATTGTACTTAAGCGCCATCTGCGGATGTTCTTCTATGTAGCACTCATCAGGGCTGCGATCCTCGCAAGCACAAGCGCAATATTTCAGCTGACCGCTTTTAGTTTTGGTAATACCCATGTTGATGTTCGTCTCGTCACGCAACTGTAGACAACTGGTTATGTAAAAAAACATACGCGAATGTTCAACATACTTATCTGTGCGTATAACATTTGTACACATCTTAAGCGTCATTTCGTAACGCTTTTCCTCAACAAAAAATTACACCACAGTCACGTTCCATCCACATCCTTCGCATGACATCGATTTTCATGGTATGCGGGATCTGCCGAATTTTTTTCACCTCGTCATGCATCCGCCTTTCCCTGAACTTCTGCCTTATTTTGATTTGGGACTTAAAGTTATAGAAACTAGGCTATGCAAATTAATTGCAGTATTGATGGTTTCTTTTCGTGAGGACATGGGCGTGTGGTAAATGCATCCTTGTAAGAAGTACTGCTCTTCTACAGAATGTTGAAAGGGATAATTTGTTTCAAAATATTTGAGCGTGGTTACACAAAAGAGATTTAATAATGATCTCATTGGAGTGCTTCTTTCGACTCCTTTCTAACGTGCGCCTTTCGTGTATGACATTTTGAAATAGGTTAAGAAAATAAAGGGAGCTCCACTTGGGGTACGCAAATTGAGTTGTTTCCTCCCTTTTGATTTTCTTCCTTCTTTTAAATTTCATATTTCTATCTTTGTCTCTTTCCACATCCTCTTCTATGCTGTGCTACGAGCATCTTGGGTAATGCCGGCTTTCTACTGGTAATGCGAGCAGGCAGAGCGAAAAGCTAAAAGTGCCCCGCTGCTAATAACAAAACTACTTACAACTGCCAAATGGTTTTCTTTTAATTTACATAAAACAGTCCAGCCTCAATAATATGGCGTCAGGTAAAATCGACCGCAAAAGTCGACTTGGGTATCTGGTAATGGGACTCGAACCCCGGTGTTCGAGTGGCCTGGCGCTTCGAGTGCTGTCAGAGGGGATCTCGGAGGCCATGTCGTAAGAAGCGCTTCGTTGAGATCTCCTCCACCAGGCGACGCGACGATCCCAGCTATTCACAATAAAAGTGTCCTCTCTTTTTCAATGAGCCGCTTCGACTATTTTCCATCAATTATATTGACCGTTAATAGTCCAATAAATTTAGTAATGCTATGCTCTAATATCATATGTATACAATATAGTTTTTAACTCGAACAGGAACCATGGCTTTCGCAAAAGTTTTGTTTCTTAAAGTACATTTTCCGGATGTTCGAAAAACCGCAAAAATCACGCCAGCGGAAATGCTTAGCACTCGTTTCTGCTGCCTCTAAATGCCACATTTTTTCCCTGGACGACTCCCACTAAGATTTCTTGGCGTGAGTTGGTCACCAGTAGAAAGCTCGTATGATATGCTATCAGTGTACGTATAGACCAAAATAAAGTATTTTTGGTGGTGATGGCTTTGGAGACCAGGCCTGGATGAACCGAATGCGAGTGTCTGAACCACTGCACTATACACCCAAGCTTGCAGACTGTGCGTATATGTGTTAAATATATGATGACGTTGTAGCCGCAATGCGAAATCTTTCGTGTTTGCTGTAGCCACATACGCGAAAGGAGAACAATTTCTATGAAGCATTCCAGGAATAGTATGACAGCGGAATCAAAGCCCACTGTAAGAAGACGGGTGGATGGGGCAAGTCGTTATTTTTCTATAAAAAAAATCAAACAGCTTTCAACACCCGGGAGCGAGTAAGAAATGACCTACGCGGCGTCGCACTTGCACCTCGGTTCATTGTGAAAACACATCGAGAATTGTTACAATAAGGTCCTGTGACTTTTGAAAAGCCTAGGGTACACACAAATTCATCCGAGTGTCACGTGACTAAATTTATGACTTAGCTTTTTCTTTGGATGATGACGCTGGTCACGCGAAATCTCGAACACGAGGCACAGTCGTTGTGCCTCGCTTTCCCTCTGTCCGTCTTCCTAAAGTGTGCGCCTTTTTCGCGGTACGGTGAACAACCAATCGTCCCGAGATTAGAATAACAGAGATCAGAGCTAGTTGGTAGGTATGCATTCTAAAATGCCAGGGCGTGCAAACACGGACACAAGAAGCAAGTTAGGACCCCATAAACGCCTACTAACAACTGAAGATGTGAGCAATGGCGGAAAAGAAAGAGGGCACGAAAACTTATCTGGGGGAGATGGGGGGGGGGGCACCCAGCGAACGCTTTAGGTCTCGATATGGAACCGCTGAGAACACCTGTGCTATACACCGTCTCATACACCAGATGCAACGCTATGGGAGCTAGCGAAGCACGCGAGACTTCTTGAGCTAGATGCGCACCGACCAGCAAGTAGTTCAACGGTATTACTACCCGTAATGTGTTTTAGATGCGAAGCAGCTCTTTGACTAGCCTGTGTAACGCTGTCCCTCCGTCCGTGCGTCCATACGAACGCGCCGCAACGCGCTCCCCTCGCCGCAGGTGTTGGAGCAGTGCCAAGTAGGTCACGCTGCAGCTGCGCGTTGACGTCACGCTCCCCTCTCAGTGCGCGCTGACGTCACTCTCTCCCTCGCCTGCCGCGAGCTTACCGCAGCGCCCGCAGCTGCCGCCTGACGCGCGCCTAACGTACGCGTTGAAACATGTCTGTACGTGTCACCTCTCTCTCGCTTCACCCTCTCCACCGCTCCCCATGCGCAACGCTGCTGCTTCGCATCCCATCAGGGTTCCCCTTTGGGAGGATGGCGTAAATTTTCTTCTTTTCGTTTTTAGATTGAGTAAGAAATGAGTGGTGGGGCGATGTGGCTCTCAATTAACGCGGGAAATTATGGAGGCAGCAGAGATCGCGAGACTTGGCGATAATTGCGTGAGTGTCCCGTCCATTGCTATGACGGAGAAAGAAGTTGGATATTTGTCTCGTGCGCATGACCGCCGCAGGTGAGGTGTGCTGTTAACACTGTTTAGGTTTTGTTTTTTTGCAAAAAGTGCTTTGCAATCTTTTATGTTCACGTGTCGTTTTTTTTCTTTATACTCTGTCCCGTTTCGGAGATAAACTTCAGTTGAAAGTTCAGCGCTCGTTTGTAGTTCTTCCTTGTCCCTTGTTCCTTGTTTTGCGCTGGTGTCACATAATGAACCACCAACTTGCCCGAAAATGTGCCCTCTTAAGAAATGAAGATTCTTCGTGCCTGAGATATTGTATACTGCACTGCATAGTATACCTGTATAGTGACCCCTTGGAACTGTATTGGATTGTATTCTCAAGCAGCTTCCTGTGGGATTTCCTCTTCAGGACCTTTCTGAAAACGCGGCTAGGGCTGGGGGTCCGTGCTCCGCCTAGATTGCCGCCGTTGTGCATTCTCGTAGTCGAATGAACACCTTTATATACCAACTAACTCACCAGTCACTTTTGTGAACAATACCATGAATGGTGTGGTAGTGAAATTAAAGCCTAAGTCTGCAACACACAGATATATTGTCACGCGCGTTTATCTTTTCAATTTGGCTGTATTGTATTTACGCCCAGACATACTGTCAGCAATGCTCGGCGCAGATCACGCTTCAGTTTTCGAGAAGCATCGTGATTGTAGTAGATTGTTTTGTTAAGAATGCGGGCATGACGCGAAGAGTTAAGCTTATTCCGGAGGTTGCGCGACCACCAGTGGTAAGGCTGGAAAGTTCGACGCGTGATGTATAAAAGACGGCGCGTCCCAACGGGGATCATTCTCATCGACGGCCGACGCTCTGTTCGCCGCTGTAATTGTACAGTGAGTTGTGCTGTAGTCGTACTTTCCGTTTCCCTGCCACAAGTTCGGCAAAATAGAGAGTTTCATCTTGGACAGACCGCCTCCTGCCTTTGTCCACGTCACAACGACGTGACAATATTCAGTGAGTTAACTTGTTTTCCAAAAAAAATTCAAACAGTGTTTAACGCACGGGATAAAGCAAGAAGTGGCGCACACGGCACTACACTTGCTACTAGGTTTATGCAAAAATAAAATGTTGCTTTTACGCAAGAGGCTCAAAGGAAGCTCGCATGCTCATTGGCAAAACTCACAGGGTCCGTTAAACCACCCAATATTTGCATTTGATGAGGCAACTAAGGAATGCGCCTTAAAGCGAGTCGTTCTTCATTTCTGGAAGCACCACCTCGTGGGAGCTCATTCTTACTCTCTCTCTCTCGTGGGTGCTCATCGGTGCCCTTTTGTCAGCTCCGTGTGCGTCACTTCTTGATATTTCCCGTGTGTTAAGCGCTCTGCCCGACAGCATGTAAAGCCTACATGGTAGATTGTACCCACAAAGGAAGTTTGCTATTTGCTAACACCTAATGCCAAGTTCGCGTTTTCGCAATAGCGGTAGGTGCTATCTGTTAGGCCATTTTACACGCTCACGAGCGCTATCAAAAAAAAAAAAAAATAGAATCACGCCATATCCACGAGGTGAATGATGATGAGTGGGCGAAGCTCGATCGTTTTCATCCATGACAGAAAGAGAATGTGTGGTCTGGAACGCCCTTATACTTCATCGTTATCACGTGTAGTGGGTATATTCCACTATACTGCGTCATCGTAATCATTATCACGTTGAGTGGGTACATTCCACTATACGTGGCTATCTACCTACCTACCTACCTACCTACCTACTACTACTACTACTACTACAACTACAGAGGAGGGACAGACCCACCTCCTTAAGAGCTTCGCCCCTAAAAAAAAAGATTAAGGAAACGTAGTAATGGCGCCTAAAAAAAGAACGTTCTAGGGAAAGCCGCAGCGAAGGTAGTATAAAAATCTACACCAAAACTCCACGCTTACCCATTATTCTGAATACTTCCAAAAGAGATGCATGGATTTCAAGGCGAACGCCTTAGACGCCTCAGCAAACGCGGAAAGTCACAGTCGGCGTCAACATGACGCGTGCAAAAAGTCGTCACCACGGGATGACGTCACCCAGCGTCATATCACATGACATCACATGATGACGTCATCGCAATACATCGTCGCTTGGTCAACAAAGCGGGCTTATCGCGAAGGCAGGGCAAAAACAAGGTGACGTGCAGAAATCATTCTGGGTAGGGTGGCCATGAAGAAAAACGCATCAACTATGAAGAAAAAGAAGGTGGCTTGCGCATGAGCCGTACCAAAGGTAACAACAACAACAACAACTTAGAATCCCTTTAGGCGAATGCATAAGAGACCCTCTGAGTTTTTTCATTCATTCATTCATTCATTCATTCATTCATTCATTCATTCATTCATTCATTCATTCATTCACTGCTCTGTCTATCATTGCTTCTTTTGTTTGGACCTGCCCCTTCTTTGTCAGGAGTTCGTCAGAGAGATTAAAAGAGGACGATTCTACACGTTTATTTATTTTTATTTTATTTTGTTACATACTGCCGGCCTTTTATGAAGGCCTTAGGCAGGAATGGGGCATAAATACACAATGCAGAGCACAACACAAGCTCAAAGAAAAAAAATATATGAAGTAATATTCTAGTGAAGCAATGATATTCGTAAAATATGAAAAACAACAAATTGAAACAAATTCAATGGCAGTCATTACTTACATAGCACAAAGTGCTGACATTACAAATACTCACATGGCATAAAGTACACACAAGTACTGATCTTGTACTCACATAGTACCGAAAAAAAGGGGAAAAAAAAGTTCACTATTTGTTTGAACACTGCTAAGTGAAAACGATAGCAAGCTCTAATACATGACGTTACACGACGCTTCAAGCGTAGTGGCGCTTACGGAGCAACATTTCTTATCGCCTGCAGAAAAGAATCAATGTTGGGACGTTCAACCGCATCAGCAGATAAGGCGTTCCGCTCGACGATTGTCCGAGAAAAGAAAGAGTACATAAAAGTGTTTGTTGTGCACTTCATCTCGGCCACCTTTTTTGTGTGAAGAGACCGAGTAAAGCGGCTAATGGCAGGTGCTACGAATTCGGTTGGATGAACGCGTAACGCTTTGTGATAGAACAAATAAAAAAGCTTCAGCCTGTCGTGATAGCGCCTTGTTTCAAGGTTTTCTAGTTCTGCTTTCTGTAGAAAGTGCGAGGGGGGATGTTTTCCAACTATAACTGTTAAAAATAAACCTAAAACATTTTCTTTGGACACTTTCCAGTTTCACTTTATTTGAGGCTGTCCAGGGATCCCAGGCCGCCGCTGCATACTCCAATATGGGCCTAATAAACGTCCTGTAGGCTAATAATTTTATTTCCGTTGTTGAGTGACCCAGCGTGCGCCGAAGGTATCCCAGTTGTCTGTAGGCTTTTTTAGCTGTAAACGATACGTGTTCATTCCAGCGCAAATCAGAAGTTATCATTACTCCTAAATACTTATAGCTGTGTACTAAGCTTAAAGGTTGGCTATTGATGAAATAGGTGAATTCGAGTGGTTGCTTCTTGCGGGTTATGGTCATTCCTACCGTTTTTTTTACTATTAACTGTCATCTGCCATGTACAACACCAGTTCGCAATTGTACTTAATGCTTGATTTAGTAGGACCTGATCATTAGGGCTAGATACTTCCCGGTATATCACGCAGTCGTCTGCGAACAGCCGAATTTGGACGCCTATGTTCTGAACAATGTCATTAATGAATAGCAGGAAAAATAAAGGACCGAGAACGGAGCCCTGAGGAACACCAGATGCCACCGGAGCTGAAGAAGAACCTGTACCATCAATGACTACACATTGCCGCCTTGACGAGAGGTACGCAGCAATCCAGGCCAGAAGGCGATCATTTTTGAGAATAGGCTTCAATTTTAGTATAAGCTTGGAATGGGATACCCGGTCAAAAGCTTTTTCGAAGTCTAAGAATATTATATCTACCTGATTATGTCTGTCCAACGCTAAAGCAAGGTCATGTATTGTTAAGACTAGTTGAGTTACTGTAGACACCCCTCTACGGAATCCGTGTTGCCGATTGTCAATCAAATTATTGCTCTCAACAAAGGAAGATATGTGCTTGAATATAATATGTTCAAGCAGCTTTACTGAAGTACATAAAATCGATATAGGCATGTATGAAGAAGGTGATGAATGGTCGTCTGATTTAGGTATGGGGACAATTTTAGCAAATCTCCAGTCATCTGGAAGTTCCGCACGAGACAGTGATTTGCGATATAGCAGAGTTAAATACTTGGCGCACCATTCAGCATAACGCACAAGGAACGCATTTGGTATTTCATCAACACCAGGAGATTTCTTGGTATCTAAATTAAGAAGCAACGTCAGGACCCCCTCCTCGCTAACGGATATGTCATCAATGGGCGGTATTTCTTCTAGACGCGAAACTTTTGGAGCACTGGCATTATCCTGAGTGAACACAGAACAGAAATATGTGTTAAGTATTTGAGCTATTTCAAGTTTGTCGTCGAGTACTGCGTCACCGACGGATAGACGCGGAACCGACTTTTTTTGCGGTGACAAGTATCGCCAGAACTTATCAGGGGATGAAACAAGAAAGTTTTTTAGTCTCACGTTCTGGAAGTGCTCTTTTGCTTTTTTGATGCCGTTTCCT
Source organism: Rhipicephalus appendiculatus (assembly GCA_030522465.1). Lineage (NCBI taxonomy): Eukaryota > Metazoa > Arthropoda > Arachnida > Ixodida > Ixodidae > Rhipicephalus > Rhipicephalus appendiculatus. The sequence goes on along the minus strand of JALIZH010021379.1, from coordinate 12,280 downwards.
AGCGTAGCGCGCAGCTCGGTAATCTTTTCTGCGTTAGTACTTGTTGGATGACGTTTGTGTCTCGTTCTCGCCTTTTAAGTTTACGCCCCATACGAACAAGGTCCTTCGTCAACCAGGGGTTGCAGCTGCGCACAATCTTTCGTTTTTTTGGTACGAACTGCTCAATGCATCGAAAAACCAATTCCTTAAAGAAGCGCCACATTTGTTCAACGGAGCCATCAGTAGATTCGTACAGAGCGCTGAAATCGGAGAACGAACTGTCAAGCAAATCCAGTATATCGACGTCGCTAGCATGCGTAAACAACGGGATTATATTTTCGCGTGTGTATGGTATATACAATGTGCTTTTGGCGTTGAGCTGCCGCTTCCTGCGCCCTTAAATCCGGAGTAGCAGCTTGTTGTTGGCGTTGCCGCTGTTTCCCGAGCTCTCGCCTCCGTGGTAGCTTGCTGTCTTGCATATACGTTGAGCAGCCGCATGCCGCACTCCCGATCCCGGAGTAGCAGCTTGTTGTCGGCGTTGCCGCTTTGTCTTTCGCGGGCGAGAACGCTTTCACGGTCGTTTTCATTCATGGCAGGAAAGAGAATGAGTGGTCTGGAACGCGCTTAATCTTCATCGCATATCACCGCCATCTTCATCGCCGGAGAACGGAAAACGCACAACGGACAAGCCAAGACCCCTAAGGTGCTTCGCCCATAAAAATCGTCACTCAAGGAGTTGGGCGGAATGTTGTGGAGTGTAGAACGACGTTGTAAACTGGCTCTTGCTGTATGCATATTGCCACGCGCGTGCAGCGTCTGCTTTTGATGTATTCGTGTTTCCCCACCAAAACTGTCATCAATGGTCGGGGCGAACATCGCTGCAATGTTTACGAAGCTTCGCGATTCTTTGAGCTCATTCCTGCTAAGATTACACGCAGTACGCCAATAGTTAAGCTTGTTCGAGAGCTTACGTGAGCACCGGCGATAAGGCGATGCCGCATGTATCAATGCCGAAGCACCTCACCTCAAATCAGATTACGTGACGGCCGACGACAGTTTACGCCGCTATCAGTTTACAGCGTGAATGGCTTGCACGTTGTCCTTTCATTTTCCGGGCACAAGTTCGGCCAAATAAAATGTTCAGTGTTGAACACCCTGACTACTGCCTTCGTAAACGGTGCGGACACGTGACAATATTAACGGCTAGTGGGTAAAGAATATCCATGCGTCTCAAATTAGTCGTCTTGGGAAAAACAGAGTGAGCAAGGCTTCCCTAAAGTGATCACAAAAGATCATGTATCTCAGTAAGGCTTCTCTGTCCGACGTGTATGTATATATATATATATATATATATATATATATATATATATATATATATATATATATATATATATATATATATATATATATATATATATACACTACGATAGGAAGTTGACACGGGGCTCGAGCAGAGAAAAGAGGAGGCCGACGAAGTGTGATCGCTGGCCTGCATCGACTTAGCCATTGTGCTGAATAAACCAGTGCTTGCTCTGGTCAACATCTGCCTGTCAAAAACACCCCGTTTGATTGTATATATATTTGCTCTCAGTTTGACGTGATTTTTTTATATACTGAGAGGTAATCTGCTTTTCAAAACTATTGTCTGAAATCAAAGAAGCTGCACAAAGGAATTGTGCAGGCTAGGCCGCGGTGTTCCGCGACACTGAAGGAGCGTTTAATAACGTTATCGAAAAATTACCGACAATTTTAAAGTGTGCAGCCACATTTAACATGTTATTCATCTGAGCAACCCACCTGCAAACTTCAGACAGAGTATGGCGTTGTAAGTACGAAGAGTTGAAGAACTTGCTATGACTATAGCTCCTTACATTGTCACTTATTAAACAAAACATGTGGCTGTCAAAGCAAGGTACTTCGCAGAAATCTTCACAGTAAGCAGAGTGCCGAATTTGTTTACTGTAACAGCCCTACAATACGAAGTTTTTCTGAAGAAGGACAAGTTCAGGCGATTGATTTTTTTTGGAAACCACGTTGAGCTCGTTGTGTATGCAATATTATGAATGACTACGAATTTACATGTCATTCCTTGCCGTCCCACTTTTCTAAGCTTGGGCGGGGAAGGGGGGGGGGGGGGGAGTGGTGAGGATGCCCTTTGCTCCTCCCCTCTGGCGCCTCCAAGTAAACAGGCCTACATAAAGCGTGTGAGCTAAAATCTTGTTTGAAAAAAATGTTAGCGATTATAACGGTAAACTGCCCGCATCGAGACCCTCGTATATGTCGTTAGCTGTTAATGCTTGATTGAAATTTTTTGGGTCATGCTGACAGCCCCTGCTGGTAACACGATGCAACAAATGACGCGTAAGTGATCCGCCGTGTAATGACCACTTACGCCCGACAACGTAAAAAACCGAATAAACTATTTTTAATACGACATAATATTGATCATTTGTTCTTCGCTATTCGTCAAAAATTTCCGGTGTGCCATAAAATCGCCTTCTTGTTACACGACATCACAAGTCTGCGACAACCAGCGGTGTTAAAATGAAGGCTGCGCAATAAAAAGTGCATTTACTACGCTGAACAATAACTAAACATTTTTACAATATCCAATAGACCTTTTTCAAGCACACGAGCGCCCCCAACGGGCGCGCAAGCGCTCATGGGAAAAGTGTGTACGCCGCAGCGCAGCCGCCGCTGCCGCGACGAGCGCGCGGGCCTCACGCTTTAGCATCCTGCTTGCACCGTGCCAATGCGTATTTGTATTTGGCAAGGTGTATTTGTATTTGTATTTGGCAATATGTGTTTGGCAAGGTGCAACTTATTGCAGCCTAATTCAACCAGGACCAGCTGCGACGGCTTCTCTTCTTCTCTGCGATTTCCATCTGTCCCACTGTTGCATCAGCTGAGCGGCTCAGAAGCGTCCCCTTTTATTATTATTATTATTATTTGGCACCAGTACGCCTCACAGCATAAATGAACTTGAAAAAAAGATATAACTCGGTTGTCTATGAAGTGCAGGAGCAGTGTATAATTCGCGCATGCGTTTGGAACCAACGTCCATCGAGCTGTCGACGAATACAATGTGGGGCTCTGATATTTAAAGAGTATACGCTTGAAAGTATATATAGTCGGTGTTTAGTAAAATAATATCAATTCACTGTAGACAACGACAAGCGCCAGCAACATTCGTTGGCACCATAACTACAACTTGAAATAAAACTTAGACCGCAGAAAGAAAGAAGCAGGGCAAGGAAAGCAATAGACCCACCACAAGCGCTCACTCACGACAGAGTTTATTGCACGTGTGAAAAAACATATAAATATGGAGGTGTATCGCGCATGTCACAGAGACACAACAAAAAGTGAAACAACCAAGGAGCGTGTCAACAGTCGATTAATAAAGCTGAATGCCTTGTCTTGCAAATGATTGAGAAGGTTGATTTACACAAATTGCTGCGTTCTTTATGATGTGATAGGTCGCCGAGATTGCTCGTGTGGTCTGATTAGAATGACGATACAAAATTACTGTTCTTTCGAAGACTGTATTAGATTTGCATCACTGACAATACGAGGCGAGATGAAAAAACGGCTCCAATCAACGAATTTCGATGCGCTCTGAGGGACGTGTTAATACATTGACCAGTACGCCTGGTCGATGTACATGTGAGCTCATGAAACAGGAATTCGGTTAACAACTCCGACACAAAAATTAGAATAACTGCAATAATTCTAAGTTTCTTCATTATTGACGGGTGGAGGACGTCCTTATTGATCTTTTCTTGCAATGCGAATGAGCTTTTGGCAAACCGATGCGATGATACACAGGATACACCGCTTCCTTGAAGTGATCAATCTGCAGCTGAAAAATATACTGCTCAGCTTATGTGCACAAGTTTTTATCGACTGGCCCGCGCACGTAAGCATGACATGGCGACGGCGACAGCAAAACCCCGTCGAGGCTGTCCATATAATTGCTATCGCAATAAAAGCGTGAGGCACTGGACGAGTGAGACCCATCCCTTCTTCATTAAACACGTATAGAATGTGTTCGCTTCTTTATAGTGCGCGTGACTTGCCAATTTTAATCAAATAATAATCTGTAAACATATCTGTGTTTCACTTCACATAGCTCACGATACGTTTTGACTACACGTATCGGTACGCGATAACTTGAATGCCGCCGAACTGTTCCATCCGACATACATCCCCTCGTAAATACCTACGCTGACTGACCAGTTATTCCTTTCACATTTCATCATTTCATGCGTAGAGATACATGCAGGAGCGTTCGGACATGTGTAGTATTTAGGATTTAATAACAGTCAATAAGGCGGCGACGTATTCATTCTGTTTCCTGCTCCCCCCGGTGCAAAGAGCAGCGAGCGACGGCACAGCTGGCCAGCCGGCTCGCTCGGCTTACACACTTTTCCCATAGTGCTCCGCGCGCCCGTGGGGCGTTCTGGGATTGCTTGAAAAATGTCTATTGAAGAACGATGCCCGGCAGTCGCTTTCGCAGCGGCCATTTATTTTCAGCTGGGGAGATGAATTCATATGCGTTTAATGGATACTTGCAGTTGTAGTATAACGACGTCGAGCTGTTTTTCCGCGTATACAACTCTCCGTGAACTCATCTTTGCTGAAAGAGAGGTAGACAGAAAAATGAACATTGGGAGCAGACAATCTTTTGCAGGTGGGCAGTTTTCTTAACCTAGAAAATCGCGGATACCGGACATCTCCCCGGTCAGGTAGATCAAGTTACAGGGCAAGCTTGAAAGCTGGGTTTTTCAAAGTGCTCGAGTCCCCTGCCTTATTTATCGCTTATAATCATGTTGTACCGCAAAAACACATAAGAAAGACACGGAAGCACACATGGTGTCCTTTGCGCTACCATCCAGTCTGAGCACAAGTCCTTCTGCAGATTATTTATAGCCTTCTCACAAGCCACAGCGATTGGCGAAGGCTACCATGTGAACAGAAATATGAAGCATGTTAAAGCGAGTACCTTTCTTAGCTCTCCTAGCGCGGCGCAACTACAATACTCGGCCCTTCTGCAGACTCATCAATTCACAGCAGCTTGGGAATGGAGCAGCGGTGGTGCTATTCGTTTTCAAGGAAAAAACAAAACTTCTTGAAATATAAAGAGTCCTCTATCAAGCTACAAAACGTTTACTGGTTCCAGTCCGTATTTGTAACGCCGATTACGTAAATTTCAGGGCCAGCTAGAAGAAAATAAAATCACGACAGATTGCTCTATGTTATAGAGCCCCTGCTGACAGCTGCTATCACGCTCAGTAAAGAGCCACCCCACGCGAACGCGTTGCCGAGCGCACTGCAAGGTTCTACAGTGGCGAGAGAGAGTTTGGCTGTTTCTGGGCGTGCGCACAGTGCCACCTAGATTTCAGGCCTGCTCACTGCCGCCGTGACGTCACGCATCTTGAAAGAGCGAGCGCGCACGGGAGGCTATGAATTCATTGTCACCAACGTCTTCTGTGACAAGATAAAATGTTCGCAGCGAGTTTTGCATGTGCAATGGCTTAATTTTGCCTTTTGCGTCGGGATCGGCGCTGGTTTAAGGAATTTATTACGCTTTAAATTGTTTTTGGTGATTTATCCATAAGCCATTTATTATTCCACTTAAAAATAAAAGATCCTACGCTGTCGAACATGTGACCGATTTATAAGAGCAAGGTTTGATGGTCCAACAAAGTGACGAAATAAATAAGGTAAATGTTATTCAATTTTTATTTATTTATTCACACACACACACACACACACACGCGCGCACACACACACGCACACACGCACACACGCACACACACACACACACACACACACACACACACACACACACACACACACACACACACACACACACACACTGCACAGAAACTGTTGGTATTCATTTGCTAAACGTTTGCAGTTTTCTCTGCTGAGCGAGCGCTTTTGTACTGTCAGGCCGGTTCTTTGATCGCTTTACTTGGCAGTCGTCCTTGAGTTTTCCTGCTTGAAATGGAGCTCACACACCTCAAAAACCATTTAAGAAAGCGATTTATCACAGGCTGTCTGCTCCACATGTCCCTTATTGACTAAGGTACAAAGCAGGGGAATCTTTGAGGTGTCTACAGGCATCCAAATTCGGCTGAAGAGCAGCGGTACACATTTCAAGGAAATAAATTAGGCGAAAGTGCTGAAGAGACTGGCGCATAATTATAATACCACGAAAAAATGGTAGGGGCAGCGGTAAGATATACTACGTAGTACATAAGCAATGCACGCCGCCGCGCAACAGCACTCCTTCCTTTTTCCCTTTTCTAAACAAGGTAATCGGAGGTGTTACAATGAGCGCGTGGTACTATGCGCAAATAGCAAAATGTTTACCGACCCTGGAGGTAAAATTCCTGTTCTGAGAGTATAGTGCGACGCGCGTTTATTGCTTCATTTTGATGTGTTCGGGGCGCCAGCAACAAAACGTAAAACGCATCTCCAGCTCCGCTTGTGAAGTCGGTTGAGCGGGGCGTGAAGGTGCGTCTACTTCGTGTCGCCGTCGTTTTGCAGCCAAGCAGACCGTGTCTCGGCAGACGCGCTCGTCAAAAACGGAAAATCTATGCAGTTACTATCACTGTCTCGGGACGATACGTTATCGCGGGGTTGAGCGTCACTGACGCTCAGCCAAAAGTGTATAATGTCCAGGCTTACGCAAAGAAGTCAGAAGCGCACACGAAAGCATTTTACAGAAAGAACCGAACATGTTAGAGGCGGTGCTTTTAAAATAAATCAAAAACATACCTTCGAATCAGGCAGAGAACGCATATCGATGTCATCCCGATGAACGGCACGCTCTCATTTCGCTTTTTGGTCGTCCTTGGGGAATGAAAACACTTGGATCTCCGGTACCTTGTCAATAGCAACCATAGTTGGGCTCGCAGAACTGCCTCATTGGGAGAGCTTGCAGTTGTACACTACGCGAACATTCAGTGAACGAAGCACATCATATCACCACGCAGCACTTCGCAGACGCAGAAAAACACGGTGATTTTCATGCAGTCGCCAAAAGAAACACCAGCACACTACGACAGGCTTCGTCAGGCTTAGCAATCCCGCTCTCTCGAACGGCGAGAGCATGCATGCGCACGTCTGCTCGACAGGAGGCGAGGATCAAAACTGAGTGACTTCAGAGGCCATGCAAGGTATATGTAAACTGGTCGCGTAACTTCCACAGAAGCCCATGTATCCAGTAGTTGGCGGCTCGTTGCCACCGTCGCCATCTACGTATAGAGGAGACAACTAACAGTAAGCAAAAAATAAAAAAAAATAAAGTATGACGTCACAACCGGAATCGTGCATTTGCCCGACGTGGCGCAAAATTGAAAATTTTCTTATTTGCTCACCCTTTACATGCCTTTTGATAAATACGTGATTTTATTGCGCTTTTATGGCACATCAATTGCGTGCGCGAGAGAAAAGGAAGACCGACAAGAAAGAATGAGGAAGCAGCGTTGTTTTATTAGCCAAGGAGTGTACTTGCAATGTACACCAAAAACTTTGGAGATGAAGAAATTAGCGATACAAGTGTTCAAGAGTACAATATCTCAATAGTTCGAAAACTCACGTTGCCCAATCGTGGAAAACCACTCCAGCGAGACAGAAGCCTTGAGAATATCACTTTGGCAACCTTAGAGTACAGCGTTTCTTCGCTTAGCGCGTCACATTCACCGTCACGAAAGGCGAGAGCACGCCAGGCCGTGCGCCAGCGAAGGCAGTCGGCAGTCACAAGGAGCGGCTATCTACACATAATAATAATATCTGGTGTTTTACGTCCCAAAACTACGATGTGATTATGAGAGACGCCGTAGTGGAGGGCTCCGGAAATTTTGACCATCTGGTGTTCTTTAACTTGCACTGACATCGCACAGTACACGGGTCTCTACCATTTCGCCTCCATCGAAATGCGACCGCCGCGGCCGGGATCGAACCCGCGACCTTCGGGTCAGCAGCCGGGCACCGTAGCCATATACACATTCTGTGACCTATAGTTCAGCTCTGAAATGTCACGCCAGAAACAGCACATCAGCAAATAAATAAACTATGGAAGGTACGCACGAAACCACCACACCTAAGTGAGCGATGCCTCGTTGACCCGGCAATGCGCCGAACTAAACACAAGCACTGATAGCCTACTGCCTGCATACGCCGCCCCCCATTTGTGGCGCTCGACCAAAAAATGAGGCAGTCAACCAATTAGCCAAGTGTCAGATCAACCATAATGTAAATTTCTAGTTTACAGTGGCTTATATAAAATTATGAGTATTCGAAAAAAAATTGTCTTGAGTTTTTGGTTTTTCTTTTTGTCCCCTCCTCACCTAGTCGCGCTTCAATCGTACGGCGGGCGTTGATTCTGTGGCAATACGTTTTCGACCACTTTTCGTTGCAAGTTTCACGACCAATATGATTTGACCATGGGCCATGCTCGGAGTACTGAGCAGGCCTGAATTATTTTGTCTAGGTGGCATTAGTGCGCATCACCCCCAGCTATTTGCTTTCACCCTCGAAATGCTTATTTTCATAGGTTGATGTCACCACGTATCAAAACGAGGGTGAGCGTGGAAAGCTTGCTTGTTTGCTGTCACCCTCGTAGTTAGCATTTTCCAAGCTAATATTACCACAACACAAAACGAAGGGCGAGAGTGAAAGCAAGTGGAGGCGATGCGCACTCCCAAGAGCAGCCACACCCTCCCCTGATAACACGAACAAATGTCACAATCGGTGCAACTCCACAACCTTGCAGTGTGCTTGGCCACGCGCTCCCGCGGTGTAGCTCACACTCAACGCAATAATCTTCTGCAATGCTCGAAAGGAAGGCACGAAAACGTCGCACAGGGAGCCCGCAACCGCAGAGAGCCTAATATGAGTTTTCATGAGACACGGAGGACCCTCTATTCACAGCAGAAAATCGATACACAAATTTCATTACATTGCTGCGTTCAACTAAAACGTTGCCTCACTTGTTAGTTTCCCAGTCTGCAGATGACAATGGCAATTGTCGAAAGTGGCGGAGCTTTGTCGCCCTAACGTTTCTCAGTGAGAGTCTAGCGCTTCCCTTACGCTCCGCTCTCCCAGCGGTAGATACGCCCATTCCAGTTTGGCAGATGGTTTCTTCGAGTGACTGGTATCAGAGCGTTATTCTCTGCTAGAATTCTAACTGGGGAAGGGGTGATCACCCTTACAGACCGCAAGATAATAATTTATGGAAATGGTTTTGCATTGCACTTTAGATTTAACGAAGTGCCCACAAGTCGCATCTGCACATCCTTAGTCGTTCAGCAGCGAGTTTACGCGGCAGCGGCGCTCTAGATTCTTCATCGCGCGATTAGTGCACACAAAGTGGCCATGCAACGCACATTTGCTAGCGTAGTTTGTTAAGATTACGTGGCTGGCAATAAGCTGGGAAGTTCTGCAGGCTGAGAGACTTGTCTGGCCATTTTAGACGATTGAGAGTAATCCTGGCTTCGAACAGCGTTTTATAGCACACACATGAGCACCGTGACGCGCTATCGGTGACTCACGTCGCTTGGTTGTCTCCATGGCTCAGTTTCTTTGTCCGCTGCTTTACCACCACATTATGCCGGTTTCGCTGTGTAGACACGCGACGAGCTCTTTACTGCGCGCGAGCGGCACCGGCACCACTTCGTGCCCGTCGTGTTCTAGCGCATTTAGGCTTTGTGCTACGATCGGCACATGCCGAAGAACATCGCGCAGGTGATTGTTATGGAAGAATTTTTAATTGCAAAATACCAAACTGTGACACGTCTCAATTTACACTTTTGTGACGACGTCATGTGGTTAGGCACATAAAATCTCACAGATTAATATTATGTGTTCAGTTGCCGTTTGCAGTGCGAGGTGTATAGAACGGTAGCCGCACGACCGGGGCGCGCTGCATTACGATATGCTTATTGTTACTTGGCAAAATATAACTTGTATAAGCATCACTGCTAGTTCCTCCTCACGAGCGATGAGCTTACTACAGGTGATTCGGTGAGGAAAAAAAGTGACCTCTCGCCGTTCCAACGTCTCGTTCCTTCAAGCATTTTTTGTCGTAGCGGGTTAGTCGATAAAAATTGGAAAATTATTCAGTATTTCCAATACGCAACATTCGACTAGAGTACCGAATCGAGGAGAACGCTATTCGATTCGTTCTTCGAAATTTTGGAATATTGGCACATCTCCACCGCAGTGCCTCTAGCCTTGCGCCGCTAGTGCAATCTACACCCGGCTTTTTAGGGGCGAAGCTCCTTAGGGTGTGGGTCTGTCCCTCCTCTGTAGTAGTAGTCGTAGCAGTAGTAGTAGTAGTAGTAGTAGTAGCAGTAGTAGTAGTAGTAGTAGTAGTAGTAGTAGTAGTAGTAGTAGTAGTAGGTAGGTAGGTAGCCACGTATAGTGGAATGTACCCACTCCACGTGATAAAGATGACGATGACGCAGTATAGTGGAATGTACTCACTACACGTGATAACGATGACGCTGATGACCATGAAGTATAAGCGCGTTCCAGACCACACATTCTCTTTCTGCCATGAATGAAAACGATCGAGCTTCGCCCACTCATCGTCATTCACTTCGTGGATATGGCGTGATTTTTTTTAATGATGAAGCTATCCCAGGGGAATTTTAGTACTGGCGCCATTTTTGAAACGCGAGCTCAACTGCAAGTCCTTTCTTCACTCCACAATTTAGTGCTTAATTTGGAGACACACGTGCAAGTTGGTGTTGCATCTTTTTCGGACGAGTTGAATTACGGCAGTGTTCAAACACAATTCCACGTTAGAAAATGAAAGATGTAGCAAACGGTCGATATTCACAAAAACGTCTCGAGCTAAAAATTTCCCTAAGAAAATATGTCAGCCAATCGCGATGCGTGACATTTCACAGCGAAGCCGGCTGACCAATGCAAAAACGCACTCGCGAACGAAAAGTATTGTGAATTGGGCCCCTGAACTGTCCACGAACAAATAAAGGATATGAAATCAAAACAGAATGATCGAGCACATTCTCTTTTAGTGAGGCTAGAAGCTATGTGGGAAGCGTGACAAAATCTGAAGGAGACAATGGAAGCGAAATGACCACGGAAGGTTCTGAAATCCGTGACATCACATTGACAGTGAGGTGCTGAGGATCTGGCGTAAATTTAATAAAAAGATGAAACTCTGCTCTTGCTCTTCCAGAACCAATTCGTGGAAATCTTGGAAAGAGAGCGCCTGTACCCCCCTTTTTTTCGCAGTAGTATTGGTGACCTTGAGACGCTGCGAAACAGTGTATAAAATAGAAAAAAAAAAGGCTGCAACTGAAATCGCTTATTCTGAACTCAAAACTTTATGACAAAGTATTGCACTGTGCTCTAGGTTCAATGAATACCGTTATTATTACTGAACAAGCGACTAAAGCGCATTGTCCAGAAATGTGCTTTCTTTTGCGGAAAGTCTAGCCAGCTACGGTGCGAGAAAAACGGCCATGAATGAATAAGCGTCAAAAAAAGGGGGGAGAAACGAGAAGAGGGCACACATACGTGCTGTATGAAGTTTCAGTGGTTTTATTCTTCACAACAATACGTGGACAGCGCAGGAGCCCGCTACCCTAATAATTGTTTTAGTTCATTCTCAATTATTTATTTATAGGTTATGACTAGAAGTTTAAGACAGGAAAGAAAAAAAAACACACTTGTCGATGTAATCATCTAACAGCTATAAAACGCTTTGGATCGATCGAGTTTTGTCCAATCTATAATATATTGATGTGAACAATACCATACTTATTAAACTAATGAGCGTAAAGTCTAAGCGCATTGGCTAACGCGAACGCACGTCATTGAATAGTTGGGAGTACTGGCTTTGACAACGCTGGCGCAATAAACAGCGCACACTGAAGTGAGCAAACGCGATGAGTCACTTTTCGTTTTCAGAAAAGGCGAGCTGCAACATCCTGCAGTCGGCGAAGACCCTACACGAGGCGGCCACCTGTCTCGGGTAACCGAAATTCCGAAACCACGTAAGGCATATTGGAAGCTTGTGAGGTGCACCTTTTACAATTTTTCCTGCGCAGAGAACGAATATTCTTGAACAGGAAAGCAAGGGATAGTCTCTCGTTGACCGTCTTGCTGGGTGGAGAAGCGGCCTGACTGCGCACGACCAGACAGAGGAGATGCACGCCACGTCTGCGATACACCACCTTCCCCCCAAAGATTATTCTCCCCCTCCCCCCCTTAACGTGTATTCTCACGATTTCATTCACCGACTCTTTGTTGCATA
>JALIZH010021378.1:0-45463 GCA_030522465.1 Rhipicephalus appendiculatus | reverse complement strand
CTTACCAACAAAACAGAGAGACTCATCGTGGTGCAACGTAACAGTATAACAAAACATGTTCATAATATAAAGTGCGCTGACACCATGTCGAACGTTAAGAAAGGTAAAAGGAAGCAAAAAAGGACGACGGCGAGTAGCAAGCTTCGACGGTGTGAAAAGAACTGTGGAGTCCGAAGACGCGGCGCAGGATAGGGATACAAGGGTTAATGAGAAGGGAGCAGCGTCGCTGTCGGTGGCGACTAACACTCGACCACAGGTGTCGGATGAATCTTCGAAACTTTGGTCGCTGAATGGAGACGGAATCTTCAGCACGGGTACAATCGATAACGGCATCATGAGAAGACCGGAAGTTCCAACCTAAAATCATGGCATGAGAGCAGCCAGGCAGAGCGACCAACTCAATGTGGTAGAGCAAGTTAGTCGTCTATAAAAACACGGATGGTGCACGCTCCCTAGGGTTGAATGGGCTGGGCGCTTGCTGTATGTAGCAAAAGTGCTGAAAATGGCGTCGGTCTTTTCTGAGCTTAACACGAAGCTGCTCAGAAATCACTGAGACCGCTTCTCCCGTATTGACAATCGCGTGATTGGCGATGCCTTCGGCATAAACTACATTTTATTGGCAGGTGATAAATGAGGTCTTGAGCAGTTCGCTGAAATCGCAGTTCTTGTCACCGGAACAGCATCATTGAGTTTTCCTCGTGGGCGGCTTAAGGTTGGCGGATGCGTGAAAACAGAGGACCTCGACGAGGGAATAGAGACCGGTGTATACTGTAGCCTCGGGATGCAGAAAGCGCGTCGTCGAAATGTGGGCCAGGAGGAGCAGCACGGAAGGTGTACCCGGACGATTGATTTGTCGGCGTGCATACAAGGAATACCAAGCACGGCGGCGGCAAATTCCTGCTACATGGCCAGCACATCCGCACGAGAAAGAGATGGGCCGGTTGTCTTGGGTGTGTCACAGAGAGAAATCAGAGGCCGCAGATTCACCGAAATATGGCCGAGCCGGGTGAAAGGGATGTGGGGGTGGACCGTCGGCGTATAGTTTGCAGTCGTGGTTAAAGACGACGAGAAGGTGGGCCGCAGACGGCGGCCTCTCCTTGGTGACGGTGGCAGCGTATGTAAGCGGAACTATCGCTGGAGCCGGTCAATGAGCAAGTGGTACGATGTCAGCGACTTGTTCATGAATGACCTGACGGATCTCTGTAGTCGGGAGCGATTCACGCTTAGGCGGTTGGCAGAATAGACAGCTGGCGTGCGACTTCTTCCCCACAAGGTGCTTTATTTGGTCGAGGAAAGATGAGTCGCAAGTAGCTGCACATCAACTGCCACTTAGAGCCGAAACCAGCCTTCTCGAATTAGAGCTAGGCGTGTGGAAAGCCGTTGTTTTCGCAATTCTTCGTAGCTCTGGCTAAGACTGATCACTTCCTTGACTGTCTGAGGATTTTTCGCCAAGAGCATTTGAAAAGCGTCGTCCTCTATGCCGTTCATGATTGTCTGCTGAAGCTGTTGAAGTTTTCACCTTTTTTCGTTGAGCGGGACTGCGCAGCTGTTGCTCATCCCGAAGCTTGCGGATGGCGGGGTGACACAATACTTCTTGGAATCTTGCTTTGAATGCCATATAGCTAAGAAACTCTAATTCATGGTTGTGGAACCAAATGTGGCGACTCCGAAGAGCTAGAAGCTGAGCTTGTCGGCGTCATTTCATTTATTAGAGACGCTGACTTTGTCGAACAATGATAACCAATAGTCCACGTCTTGATCTTCTGCACCACTGCAGATGGGAGGATCTCGTTGGCCTGGCGCACCTGAAGAGACGACTGCAGGCGATGCCTGGGGAATGCTGCTCTGCCCAGCGTGATCGGGCATATATACCATAGAAGGGATCGTCCAGTTTCGGAGTTCCAGGTATAGAAGTAGCCCACAGATCCACCAGATGTCAAGAGGCGTTCTGAGGGACCAAGTTCTCAGCTGGTAGTGCCGAGCAACGAGAGGTGAAACGGAACAACACCGGAACGAAGCTTTTATGACAAAACCGCCGTCGTTCTCTCCTTTCAAGGAATATCCCACTACCCATTATTTCCAGTACAAAACTATTTAACATCGACAAGAGAATAGAATAAGAATTAGAAGATATTTCGCAAACAATACACTGGACAGCTGCTGATCCAATATTATATTTTATAGAATGTTGAACCGGTGCGGCCAGTTGGGCAGCCACTGCTACCTGCACTCGGGAGACAGTATAGAATAAGAACTTGTTGTTGGGCGAGTTGGTGATTACATAACATGATGATTTTAGCGCTAGAAAAGACGAACACATGCGGCAGACAGGACAGGCTGTACTAACAACTGTCAGTAGCGCCTGTCCAGTCTGCCGCATGTGTTCGTCTTTTCTAGCGCTAAAATCATCAGACAGTATAGAGTTTTAGGAATGCCTCCCAGTTCACTGTAAAAATATGTGTAACACTGTACGGTATTAGCCGCGCCTTTCATCACAATGAACAGCGCTGCAAATGCTGTACAATGAGTGTAAGTGCTTCCCAGCTCGCTACATCATGCTGGGACGCACTTCAGGGTGCTTGCAGAGCCTCCCATTCCTTTGAAATGCACTTGAAGTGACTAAACATGCTGTTTGGACCGATAGAAGTCTGCTTTCTTCATGAAATCAGAGAGATTTCGCGACGCTATCATGATGTCAGGACGAGGCCAAAGAAGGGGACGTCACATGACACTATCACATGGCATCATTGCTTTCGCTAAAGTAGGCCGATCGCGGAGGCTGCGCAAAACCATGTGACGTGCAAATACCGTGCATCGTCTCCGAAGCTGTAGGAGGTGCAAACCCACGTCATGGGAAGAAAGCTTTGACAGGGCTGCGGCGGAAGATGAGTACGTCGGCTGAGAAGAAAAAAAAGGGATGAAGATGTAAAAGAACTACATGGCTTTCGCCACCTACTCCCCCAAGAAGAACGCATAACTGGCGCCCTGATTCTTCGTCTTTCAAGTCACCTCCCCGTGTCTGCAACACAGATAGAAAATCACTTGCTTTAAAGAGGTAGTAATCTGAACTAAAACTTGTAAAATTTGGCCATACCCACTTACCTTGGGAATCAATGCTTGCGAAGCATGCGGGGGGTAAGGTGACCGTATTGTACATTTTTTATTGATCAAAGCATTACGAAACGACTCTCAAGATATGTACAAATGTTGTACGCACAGACATATGTTGAACAGTAGCATATGTTTTGTATGACCAGTTGTTTAGAGTTGCGTAACCATGCGAACAGCAACTTGAGTATTAGCAACACCAGACGCGGTAAGCTGATATGTAGCGTGTGTGCTCGTGAGGGTGGTGGCCCGGACACTGCTACATAAATCAGCTTCAGGGGCTGGCGCTGAAATACAATTGACGTCAACTCGACGTGTTGGCTGTATCATAGGAGTAGCTATGCAATGCTTATAAAATTTGATAGCTAGCACTGCCACCACAATTGACGTTTCAAGAACATTCGGATCTATTCGAAAAGCCCTTCTGAGACCTGACGTGGCTCTGTGGTAGAATACCTGATCGTCACGCACAATACTGGGGTTCAATTCCTCCTGGTATCCTGACATTTATTATTTGCATTCGTTGGGTCAACGCTTCCGATGTCAGCCTTTTCTTGACCCCCCCTCACGTTAGAATTACCAATGTCTGTTCTCGCCGCTCCTGGCTAGATATAAACTGTCAATCACCTTTAGCACATACCCGCATACCTGTGGCACATACCCGCCCGTGGTATACGGGTATGTGCCACATGTGTCTGGCGGAAAGGGTTTGACGACGTACGCGATGGGATACTCACATTTTCATGCCAAGACCAGTGACTCACAGTCGTGAACCCTTCTTAACATTCCATACTAATTTTGGTTTACCCCAAGTTCAGGTGGCATAGCCGTCTAGATTTATAGATAGATGGGCAGATAGACACGTAGATAGACAAGCTAAATTGCCTGTACTGCTCAAAGAAATGCTTCGCATTTAAAAGCGGAGTACAAAGCTGATTGCCAACGTGGTATAATGCGTTCTGGTGTATAACAATGCAGCGTAAAATGAGCAATAAAAAATTCATCCTTGTACACTCATTGCCCAGAACCCTAGTGGCGAAATGTTGTCTTGTCCTTCTGCAATACACTTGCACGTCATTAGAAAATAAAACAAACTGTGGTCGTAGGTACTCACCACCGATAACTGATGTCTTGTCATCGTCGTACAGAGAACTAGGGTTCTTGAAGATGTCATGCCCACTGCGCACGACCTCTTGTGGAAAATCCAACTTTGGAGGTAGAGGTACCACAAGGTTGTAAGTGAGGCCTCTTGTTGAAACGTCGTACGTGCCATCAGACGGAAACTCGATGCAAATTACATGCTCTAAGGCATCGATGTATTCAAAACGGTGAGTAGTAAGGTAACTGATCGTTTCACAGCACTTAGCTGCTACTCCACTTGCATCGGCAAGGGGTAATGGTCCAAAAGTTGGCTTGTCGTCTGAAAGCGAGAAATTCCAAGAATGCGAAGAAAACACATCGCCTGACAGCTTACACGACGGCAATCACTGATATGTTGATGACTTTTTATTGCGATAGCAATTATATGAACACTCTCGGCTGCTTTTCGCCGTCATGCTCCATATATGTATATGTATATATAAATACAAATGCCACGAAGAAAGTGAGATGGCGGAAAGTGCGCGCTCGGCGCCCCACTCGTTGCGATGCGTAGGCTCCCCGTGCACTTTGGCCTGCAGGGCATAGTCGCCTTTGCCCGGGCGCGTGCGCGCGCTTATCTTGGGATGGGGGGGGATGGGGGGCAATTTTATGTCGTGTGCTTTCGTCAGAAAGACTGCATTTAGGTTACCGAGCGCACAAAGGTCACTTCGCTCGCTGCAGAGGCCGCGTTTCCGAAAGAATCGTGCTGGTCAAACACAGTGAAGTAACAACTGTGACACTTGTTAGTTCGCGCTCGTCCTATGTATACCTCTGCGTATGTTTCGTGTGTCCTTCGCGCTTTAGCAGTGCGCTCCAAGTTTCGATCTGCTTGCCGTTCTTCACGTGTAATGCCAATTTGTTGCTATCGCATTCATTGCTTCGCCCTTGCGGCGAAACTGTGACTTTTAATATATATATTCCATCGACAACATTGATAACACACTGGAGAGCAACATGGCAATCTGCGGCTAATTCGCAATATTAAAACTTTTGAAAAAATACTTCATAATAAGTAATCTGTAATAACCTAAATGTGTAATAAATGCCCACGCTACTGTTGATCGCTTTAAACTGCTATGAATCATTCATATTTCGTTAAAACTGCAGCGTTGTAAAACAATTGGCCGGAAGAGAGATTCAGATATTTCTCACATACTGTGTGAGACACTGAAGTAGTATAAAGAAAGTTCGTTCATCTGGACACCACTTTAGGGTCCCTTTTTGGTCCTTACCGATTTCTCAGAACACCACCTGTTAGTTGCAAACGGCTGCGTAACAAAGCTGCTATACAGCAGCGGCTTCACTTTCAGGTTCATGTTATGATTCGACCTCAAAAGCCCATACACAACAACGCTAAGGAATCATTTAAAACAGCGCAGCACGACGAGGACAGAAGAAACGAAAGAAACAACGGAACGGGCGCTGACTCGCAACTAAGAAGTTTATTCGAAAGAACAGGTATAAGTACCGGAAAGGCACGTGATCATCAACAAAAAAAACAAAAAAACAACAAGAGTGATAACCTAACGAGAGCATGAAACTACCACATGGACGCCGACATGTGCGTAAAAAAAGGCCTAATCACCAAATGATGCAAGAAGATATCTTTGTTCACTTTGTGATAATGTTACTGACGGGTGGCTAATGCACAATTCATTCTCTTTACAAATGTGATATGCTTCGATGATTTCTCTGATGCGTTGATCCCTATGACGGTGAATGATTGTGCACTCCTCAATGCAGGCCGCACACCCACACGCATTGCAATACGCTCCGATGTGCGACAACCTGTCAGACCGGCTGGCTCTCTCATGCTCTTATAGGCGCACATTAATGCAGCGCCCCGTCTGTCCTATATACCTATTCCCGCATGACAAGGGCAAATCATAAACGACCCCCCATCCTGCAGGGAACAAACGCTGCCCTATGCTTGACTCCACACACGCTGGAAGCCCCCTTTATGTTCTCCAATCTTTTCTCGACAGAAGCACAGATGCCACCCATTTTGTTAGGCGCCGAAAACAACACGTCGATGCCGTACCTTTTAGCCCCACTTTTCAGACCATGTGACATGCGGTGCACATGACTGATGTATTTCCTTCCCTCACCCGATCTCGCTGCTTGCCGCCGTTCATAAGCCACCTAATAATCTTTTCGCACGAACGTGTAAGTAAGTGCGCCAGGTATCCAGCAGCATTCAGCCTGCCCACTTGCCGATCAAAGCTCTCTTGAGCAACTTCTGGGCATGACTTACACACCGCCGCCTTCAAACACGAAACCGCTGTACCACTTTTTATGATCTTCGAGTGGGCTGACGTGTAGTCCAAGAGTGGTTTTACGGAGCGAGGAGCATACATACAATACAGATGATCATCCTTCACCGTCAATTTCAAGTCTAGGAATTCCAACACACCCGCGCTTGGTGTTTCACGAGTAAAAACCAAGCCTTGTCCCTCATCCCCAAATCTATTTGCGATTCCTAGACTTGCCCAATTATATGTTGCACAATTATATGTTCTCTTAAACGCTAAGGAAGGTATAATTCATAATACTTGTATGTTTTACCTGTAATGTACCTACTTGGAAAGTAATTGATATGGATGAAAAATGAAATTTCTGTAGGTAGAGACCGAGCCTACATCATTGAGTTAACGCGTCTGATGCTCCACCAATTCAGCTACCGCGGCGCTTGCTTTCCGATCCTCATTATTGGTTATTTGTGTTTCTGTGATCCTGGAGATGATAGCATAGCAAGTGCCACTCGCATTCGTGACGCCAAGTGACACGAATGCAAGTGCCACTCGCATTCTTGTTGCCAGCTGGCGTCACGAAGCAACAGATCTTATTACGAGATAAGAGCAGATAGCTAAACCCTCATATGCTACCCAAGGCATCAGGACTGATAGAACGACACCAACTCACTGAGAGAACAAAAAAAAAGGTGGATTGATCAATGCCATGTTTTTTAGATGTGAAACATCTTATGGCGAAGCTTAATCCGGTGGTGGTGGTGGTGGTGTGCGGCGTTACCACCCTTACTGCGCATGCGCAAACCCTTTCAGGACAAATAAAAATAAAAATCCTCCTCTCCCCCCTCTCTCTCCTCTAGGCATCCCTGCCCGCGGCATCCACACTCCCACTGCGAATGCGCGTCCCCCCCCTTTCTCTCCTCTCCTACGCTCCCCTCCTTTCTCGCGTCGCGACGCCGACGCAGGCAGCGTCTGCTACTGAGTTTCTTGGTTTAAAAAACCGACTTCTCGCGCTGCACAACCGTTCACTGGCCACCCCGTATATATGGCACTGGATCTTGACCTGCAAGGTGGTGCCGGGGGGGAGATTTCTCCTGTGCGTTGTTGAACAATAAAAATTCGCAGCGTGCGCGTTAACTAAAAGGGGACTGCGTGTTTCTGTGTCCAGTCGGAGTCTTCTGTCTCTCATTGCCCATTAGCAGCGACTGGCATGTTCCAGTAGGAAACACCGCTCCATCACTGCGTGCTTTGCGCCTCCCCAGTTTTCTCTCCTGCGCAACACTGCGATGAGCGCCAGCGTCAACGCCGCCGCCAGTGTAAGCGTTAGCGCCCGCTGCTTCGCATCTACACATGGTTCCCTTTAGCGGGAGGTGGCGTAATGTTTTTTTATAGACAGAACCTAATGAAGCCGACAGTTGAAAGGCATTTAAATAAGGAACGCATAGGGCACATAACTTTAGTGTTTTATCGTTTAACTGTGGTATTATAATTACGACATAAAAAGCTCAAGCCCTCTGCCCTTTACCCAGTCCTCACCAAAGCTGTTTTTCTTTTCTGCCGTGAAAATAGATATCTAAGGTGTGCTAGTGGGCTGCTTCATGGTAATGTCGCCGAGCCAATTTTCTTTGCCGTAGGCGTGCGTCACATGTATGTGCATTTCTGATTATATTTCCTTGTTCTTTGAAGGTTCATGCTTCATATATATTGCAGCAGTTATGCAATAAACGTTGGTTGTGAATTCAGCGCTTGTCTGTGTCTTCTCGTCCCGTCTTTTAAACGCTGTTTTATTCTTCATCCACTATGTAGAATGGTCAACACACATGCCTAGAACGTCGGAGCGTCGTGCGTGGAACAGCATGAGCCACACGAACAGTTCGGAACGTGCCATATTTTAACGTGCTCGGCGCCAATGATGTGCCTGCCTGGAAGTGTCAGTCCTTGTTTATCGCATCGGCCAAGATATTTGATTTGGCCGTAAAACACCGAAAAAAAGGTGTGTAATGATCCGGATCAGCGCCTTTGACACTAGTGAGTAATAGTTGAGCGGCTCATTGGGCCAGCGGACCTAGCGGAGGAGCGAGCTGAGCGCAAGACAAAAGGAAAAAAAATGGCCGCGTATCTACGTGCTTCGCTGCAAATGTCGTCGAAAGAGGATAGTCTTGTGCCGGCCGTACGACTATGTTTTGCGTTGCCTCAGACAGCGCCTACTCTACGTTGAATTGGCTGCATCTGGCTGGCATTGATAAAACACTAGGGTCTTTAGAATTGCGTACCTATGTATTTTCTAATAAAATAACACACGACCTGACACTAACATATTAATGTTGCGCCTCAAGTGTGCGTAGTATTTGCTTTTTGATCGAATATGTTCACAAGTATGAAGGCAAACACCAGTTCAAGATGGCTGGGCGTTCAGAGAGTGGTTAAACTTTGGCCGAGTAGCTGAAGCGGGTTACGGACAGACAAACAGAAACACCAAAATTTTTTCGTTCAAGTATCCCAAGAAAGACTATCGTCTTTAATAACAGCTGAGCGATGCCCCGCCTGTTTCAACGGAGCGCATTGCTGAGCCACCTGTTGAACAAGGTTGAAGCTAGCATCGATCGAGCAGAGGCTTTGCTTGGAAAACACTCGCACGCAGGTCCGCTGCGCACGCATCACTGAGGGGACGAAATGAGCGGGCAGCATTATTGCTTGTGGGGGAAAACAGACGACAGGGTGGACAAGGAGACACGTGGGACGGGAGCAGTTAGGCCACGTGTAAAGTCAGTAGCTTGAAGAACGTAGAAAATAAAGCATCGGCGGGGCAGCAAAAAGGTTGTCGAGCACGACAGCAAAGAGAAGTAGTTCGTATTCCCACTTTGTAACAGAACGCACGTAGATTACTAAACTCGTCGCCAATGTGTTGTATCGAGGCGGCCTTACGAGACGCCGACGAAGAACTAATGGGCCGCCGCCCGGAGCGCCGGCCGTAGGGAAGGAGCAGCAGCCCTGACCCACGCACAACTCTTTATTTAAAAATGGCATCGCAATATATACATAGGTACAGCGCCCTCTGAGGGCGGAATTACTGTGTAAGAAACCGGAACAGAAAGACCACAACACCACAAAAAACATGGCGGCGGTTTCGATTGTTTCTTAGCGACATTGAGTGCCTATACAGATATGGAATACGCGCGGCAAATTTGTCGAACCGTAGAAAACGTGGCTGGATTAAGCGCTGTTTTCTTGCGTAAGGTAAACGTGAGCCACATTTCCGTACAATTTCGTGGTTTATGTGTTCAGGTGACGACTTCATACTCGAAACATAGAACAGGATTAACACTAAGCCTCGCTGTAAGAAAGAAGACACGTTGCGGTCGTCGTAGAGACTCAGCAAAGGTGATGTTCTGTGAGTTTAATTAGGCAAACGGAGACCGGGATTGCGTACAGGGTCTAGACGGCGAGTGCAGGAATCTCATGCTGAGCAGTAAACAGCGGCACCATAATCTAAAATGCTGCGCCCAACGGAACGGTAAATACATAGCCGGCATAGTTGATGGGAACCCCAGTGCTAATGGCATAACGCCTTGCGAAGATTTACTGCTCCCTTTGCTTACTTTTTGGAGTGTTTGTGTGTGCCACAAAGTTGAATTTTCGGTTCTGCACCAGCCTTGCGACTTCGTTTCATTTCAAATCTTGGTCAGGGTATAGTCCTTATTGCGCAAACAGAACCGCAAGGCCTTCTTTTGATGAGAGCGAAAACCATTTTGTTCCTCCCAGTGCGTCAGCTGATTTACTGCGATCAGTATTAAGAATTAGAATCTTGTGCAATTTGCTCTACGTGAAGTCGTAAAGTGTGTTTCATCGTTGGTGAACTTCTTGAGTACAGTGTCCAACGGGACGGTGCGGATAACATTTAACGCCAAGCGCTTGCCTCGGTAGCAGCAGAAACAACGTGCTACGTAAGAATGCAATAGCAACACACGTACAGTGAAGCACAAAAGTTTACGAACACGAGTGCATGGCCAAGAGCCTCTTCGCGACATTTCCGCTAGGTAAGCTGCGCTCGACAGCAGCACTACACCAAAGACGCATCCATGCGTTACTCAATGGCATAGCTATTTTACCTTTGAGCATGAATATTTTCACACATTCAATTGCTAATGCGGCGCGCTCTTCGACAGCCGCGGCTACGCGCTTCTATCTCGTGAGCAGTCAATCATCATAACTGTTATCAGTCGCGGTGTGCACGAAGTGATATCTACACGACGCTACACCGTTCGCAACGCGCCTTGCATGCTGTCTTATCTTTGATTCTGATATCAAAGCACACGTGTGACGCTTATATCGCAGACAAGCAAGTTGCGTGAAACAAAGAACTAAGAATGTTCTGCTGGGTAGTAGAAAATTGATATACCAGTGAATAAAAAAGAAGGCCCAGTGCCGGCGTAGGGCTGCGGTCGACAGGTTGCACAGACATCCATTTCGGCACGCGCTCGCGTGGTCCGTAAACTTTTGCGGTTGACTGTATGCCTGTCAACCCATGTCTTCTAGATAAGAAACCAGGGCAAACGTTCGGAGTACTGCTAACGCAGAAATTTGGGCTAGTTGGTTTTGACTTAAATACACAATATAGCGGAACAAAACAAGGACAGAGAAAGATGCACTCAGGACGACCGCTAGACTTCAACTGATAATTTCACTCTGGACACGTGACATATAAAGTGGAAAACAACAAAAAGCTAAACTGATAGAACGTCATCTTTCTGCCGTCAATGCAAGCTACACGTGTCAAGCTCGTCACGCATGCGCCCTTCGGAGTACTGCGCTCGCTGCACTTTCATGTATAAGTATTCCTGCGGCCCGGTTTCCTTCTTGAACACGCAGTGCCTATTATGATTCGTGTTATCGGTGAGCATATCGCAGTTATCTATCGCGCTACAATTCGCATGCTGTATACATTAGACGTAACGGTAATTTGTCGGCGCATAAGTCAAAACAAAGTGCATGCAGTGTCCGCAAACGTTTCTTGCTTATTTCCACACTTGGTCCTTGTGTGCAATTTAATAAAAGTGAGTAATTGTGACCATTAAATAAAACTCACATATATATTTGGCGTGACTAGGCGTCATTTTTTTTTTGTTAGAACTGAAGACCACAAGCAATGTGCCGAATAAAAAAACCTGCGTATGTGAGATGGAAATAAGCAAAGCTGCAAATATGTCAGGTGGGCTTCTGCTTGCTTTAGTTCATCTGCGGAATATGCCACGAACTCCGAATTCAAGTTCCAAGAATAAACTCTCTAGTAGAACAGAGGTGAATTAAACTGCCGTACACTTAAAGATCGCTTTCTAGTCATGAGTCAATACTAGTCTAGCATGCGTCGACTTGAAGCGCACTCGTCCGGCTCGCCTTAGCGCGAGTCCTTAGATATCAGGGGTCTGCGAAAACTAATTTGTCATGAAATTTCGCGCTTGCTCCAACAATATGACTTCACTTGTTTACCAAATGTAGCGTCACATCCGATTTAATTTTTTTTTGGTTCTCCGGAGTGTTCGCTTCTCGCAGAGATGGCGCTAAAACACCTGAACACCGAATGAGTTTTTCGAACGTACGGGCTTCTATGGAAGCTTCGCTACCAGTTACATTTACCTTCGTACGACCTTGTTAATTGAGTCAATTTTTACTCGGAAGGGAGTTGTGCTGCGAATATAACCTTGCTGTACACCATTTTCCTAGACAGATGTGCGTGAGAGTACAGCGCCCAACTTTCATGAAAAGCTTGGGTAGTCAAAAAATCGGCCACACCATTCAGCATTCTTCTACGAATTTACCTGTTAGCGAGTTTTAACGAAATTTTGATGTCTGACCATTGTATCATGTCTTCTCTAAAAATACATGACAGTGCTGCTTATATAGCAATGCTTCCCTTAGGATTACCATTGGACTAGGATTACCATTGAATTCGGCCCTCTTCCACAACGCTACAGAAGTATAGCTAGAGGCGGAGACACGGATTCAAGAAACATCGACTCCGCCTTCATGGTTTTCCAACGTCTAACGAAATCTTAGGCCGCGCCATGGTGACGCTCACGAAGGCGTCGAAGACTGGCTTGACCGCTGAAATAGTTGCGGGAGCGTCAACAAATGGGATGAACACCGGGAGCGTGGGTATGTCTACTACTACCTCAAGGATTTGGCGCGCACTTGGTTTGAAAACCACGAAACTATCGTGGAAACCTGGACAGACTTTCGCACTATACTGCAGAGCACCTCCCGAACTTCTGTCCGAAAGGAGCAAGTAGAAAGTCTCCTCAATTCCCGGAATGAGCGTTCGAACGAAAGTGTTGTCATGTTCGTGAAGGACATGTCTCGGCGTTGACGACATGTCCCGTCAATCTCGCAAGAGGAGGAGGTGCGCCTACTCATGCGGGGCGTAAAATATCAGTCACGGCAGTACAAAGAAAGACGCCCTTGCCTCGCCACTGCATTTTGGAGGGGTCACGCTTATTTGCCACATCCGTGGCCGGATAATAGCGGCACCCAGAAGGCCTTGCAGAAAAAAGTGTTCCGTGCGGGGCTCATGTGAACGCGGTTTTTTGCGCTCAGATGACCAGCAATGTTCGCATCACGACCATTGTGGGCTCCGCCTCGCTCGGCCTGCATTGGAAGTGGAACTGCGACTGGGCGCTATTAAATCGTCTCCAAAAGTTAATCATAAGTGTGCTCAAGGCCACGAGCTTTCCAGTCGTGACAAGGGGTGCGTGAGCTACTAATTGGTACAGAAAAAAAATTGGTACAAGTTTATAACGTATCCATCGTCAGATTAACAATAAAAAGATTCGGCAGATCTCATGTACCATCGATGTTATGCGAAGCATGACGGCGAAGTTGACTGTGTTCCAATTTTCTTATTGAGCGAAACGTTACGAAATGACGCCAAAGATATCTACAAATGTTGTACGCACAGGCATATGTTGAACAGTAGCATGTCTTTTATATAACCAGTTGTTTACACTTACGTAACGATGCCAACAGCAACATGACTATTAACCAGACCAGAAGCGGTAGGGTGGTATGTAGCACTTGTGCTCGCCACGATGGTATCCCTGGACACTTACATAAATCAGATTCAGTCGATGGCGTTTAACTACAATTGTCATTAACCCGATGTGACGATCTATCAAAGGTGTACATAGCGAATGTTTATAAAATTGGATAGCCAGCACTGCAACCTCAATTGTGGTTTCACGAACATCAGGGACTATTTGAAAAGCATTTCAAAAGCACTTGATTGCCACGCTGTATGCTGGGGTTCGATTCCTGCCGGGACCCTGATATTTATTCTTTGCAGTTGTCGGGTCAACGCGGCTGATGTTACCTTTTTCTTAGCTTTCTCACGTTAAAATTATAAATATCGGTTCTCGCAGTTCCTGGGTAGATATAAACTGTCAGCCCCCCTGTGGCGCACATCCGCATACCTGTGGCACATACCCGCGCGTGGTATACGGATATGCGCCACACGTGTCTGGTGGAAAGGGTGTGACGACGTACGCGACAGGATTGTCACATGATTCATGTCACGACCAGCGTGTCATATTCTTCTAACCATCTTACCCTCCCATACTAATTTTGGTTTACCCGAAGTTAAGGGGGTGATCACGAGAGCACCCAGACGTAGGCGGATAGATAGATAGATAGATAGATAGATAGATAGATAGATAGTGTTATGTCCGGATGTGTCGTCGGCCCAGAGACGTACGCGCGGGGCGCGGTGGCCTCAAAAGCATAGACAGGCAGGAACGGTTAAAAACGTGTTTATTCCTACTTGGAGGCGGCAGCCGAACTGCCGGGGAAAACGCGCGGTGACTCGTTTGTAACGAGCGGGGGAGAGGGAAGGAGTCGACAACCGGACGTCCGCAGGAACGGTGTACCGCTTCACACAAGACGTTCGGGGGGCTCGCTCGGGAACAAAGGTGCGCTTGGGACACAACATCTCCTCCCTCCTTAGATTGTCGCTTGGAAGCGATCTGGGGGTCGCCGTGGGCGCGTGGACGCTCTGGGCGCGTAAACAAGAGGAGCCTCCGCTTGCTGGGTGTCATTTTCTTCCCGTTCAGGGCCGGCCTGGCGGCGGCGCCGATTCATCTGGTGCGAGATGCCAGGCTAAGTGGGACGAAGCTTCCGTCGGGGTGCTTGCTTGAAAGGGAGCCTCCCTTGGCAAATTACCTGAACGACGTAGCTGATTAAGGTGGCGGCGAGTGGCCTTTCCGCCTATGTCGACGAGCCATGACCGCAAACCTATGCGTTTAAGTGCCGTCGCTTCAACCCAGCCGGGTCTTCTGTTGAACTGGCGTGCGTATATGCGTTGTCCCATTTCAATTCTCCTGCTACGTGGGAGCTTTTCTTCCCCCTGAGGGGTTTCCGCTGAGGGCTCCGGGACAATTGCTGTCAGCTGGGTTCTCATTTCTCGTCCGAACATCAATCTTCCTGGCGTTTGCCCTGTGGTGTTTTGAACAGTGTTGTGCTGCCTGAAGAGAAATCGCGCGATGCGGCGTTGCATTGTCCCAGTCTGATCTTTAGTAAGGGCGCGTTTAAGTTCTGCCACGTAGCGCTCGGCTTGTCCGTTCGTCGCTGGGTGGTAAGGGGCTGATGTCACAGAAGAGACGCCGTTGTCGCTGTAAAACTTGAGAATCTCCGTGGACACAAACGGAGTGCCGTTGTCCGAGACTACCTTGCGTGGTAGGCCGAACGTTGCAAACAACGACCGAAGAGTGTCAATAACTGCTGCCGATGTTGTTGTAGTCATTTGCTTTACCTCAAGCCACTTGGTGTATGCGTCTACAACCACCAGGAATGAACACCCTTCGATAGGTCCAGCAAAATCAATGTGCAGGGTGTGCCAAGGCGTGTCTGGTCTTTCCCATTCAGGAATAGGGGCTCTTGGTGGGGCTCTGTGGTTGCACTGACAAGGCTGGCAATCTTGCACTGTTGATTCTATGTCATGGTCGATACCAGGCCACCACATATAACTTCTGGCACACTTCTTCATGGCAACAATGCCTCGATGACCTGCGTGGACAAGCGACATGGCTTGTCCGCGAAGTGCTGCCGGAATCACAACTCTTGATCCCAAAGTGATGCAGCCGCGATGAGTGCTTAACTCCGTAGCTCGCTTGCGGTAAGCGTTGAAGTGTTCACCCTTTAGCTTCTGCACCTTGCCTTCTTGTATAGCTGCGTAGACTTCCTTCAAGACAGTACACTCCTGCGTTGATGCTGCTACCGTGTCAGCTGTTAGCGGAGGGTTCGGCAGCGCCTCGAACATGAGTATGTCACCTGGCGGGGGTGGTTCGTCGATTGTGGTGTCCAGCGGCAGGCGGCTTAGTGCGTCAGCGTTCTGGTGTTTCTTACCAGTGCGATGTACGAGTTCGTAATCGTACGCCGACATCTTGATGCACCATCGTGTCATTCGCGGCGACAATGTCTGTGGCATTGGCTTCTGGGGACCCATGATACCCAATAAGGGCCGATGATCTGTAATGAATGTCACTCTTCTGCCGGTAATGTACTGGCGGAAGTGGTCTGCTGCGTAGACGATGGCAAGTCCCTCTTTATCTAGCTGGGAATAATTCCTCTCTGCCTGCGATAGGGTGCGCGATGCGAAAGCAATCGGGGCTTCCCGTCCCTGGTCGTCAGCTTGGGAGAGGACTGCTCCCACTCCGTACGGTGATGCGTCGCAGGCTAGCAGTAGGGGTCTCCTTTCGTCGTAGTGTCGCAGAACAGTAGACTTCCGAAGTAGTTCTTTAAGGGCAACAAATGCTTTTTGGTGGCGTGGCGACCAATTCCATGGGACTTCTTTCTGGAGTAGCTGGTACAGATCGTTGGCCACTGTAGCTCGATCTTCTAAGAACCGGTCGTAGAACGTTAATAGCCCTAAGAACGACTGGAGCTCTTGCTTGTTAGTAGGTGCTCGTGCTTCGGTGATTGCTCGCACTTTGTCTTCAGTAGGATGAATACCGTGCGCGTCAATTTGATGTCCAAGAAACTTCACTTCAGGCACCGCAAACACACATTTTTCCTTGCTGATGCGCAAGTTAGCATTTGATAGCCTTTCAAGGATGAGCTCCAAACGGTCAGCGTGCTCTTCAGTGGAGGCGCCACCGACAATAACATCGTCCAAGTAGACGCAAACTCCCGGGATCCCGTTAAGTGTAGACTCCATAAATTTCTGGAAGATTGCTGGTGCTGCAGCTATGCCGAATGGTAGCCTTTTGACTTTGTAGAGACCCTTAATGGTGTTTATCGTGAGCAGTGCAGACGTTGGTTCGCTCACCTTCAGTTGCTGGTAGGCTTGTGTCAAGTCCAAGGTGCTGAAGATCCTTCCACCACGAAGCGTGCTAAAAACCTCCTCTGGGGTCGGTAGTGGGTAGGAAGATGCTTTTGTCGCCAGGTTGACAGTGCTCCGGTAGTCTCCGCAGAGGCGTAGGGTACCGTTCTTCTTTCGGACGACAACGAGTGGTGTGGCCCATTCTGAATGTTGCGTCGGTTCGATGATTCCTTGTTGCTGCAGTCGGTCAAGCTCATTCTCGACTGACGTTCGTAGGGCAAAAGGTACCGACCTAGCTTTCAAAAATTTAGGCGTCGCATCCTCCCGCAGTTCCAGTGTGAATGGAGGTCCGTTGTTTCCTGGTATTTCTTCGGAGAAAACCGCTTGGTACTTCTCTTGAAGCTGCTCCACTGACGGATAGCTGGGTGTGTGGTGAACTCCGCCAATGACCACTCCAAGAGAGGTGAACCAATTTCGTCCCAACAGGCTTGATCCAGAGCCGTGGACGACAAGCAGTGGTAGCTGATGGGTCTGACCGTTGTAGTACACGTCTACGTTGGCACAGCCCAGTAGTGGAAGGGAATGTCCGGACCACGTTCTCAGCTGCGTGTCGTCTTTCTGGAGAGCTGGCGCGTTCTCATGCCAAGTGGCGCGAAAGGTGTCCTCGCTGATGAGCGTACACGCTGCTCCGGAATCCACCTCAAACCTGATGGGGCGTTGGTGTACCATGATTTCTGTGGTAATCTTTGGTCTCGTGCCGAGGTTCACAACGGCGTTTAGATCATACAGTGCCGATGACGTCCGTGGTGTGCTCGTGTTAACTGGCATCTGGCCCTCTTGTGCCTCGACATTGTTGTTCCGTTGCACTGAATTCTTCGGCCGGAGCTGTTTGCGCTTGGTGATGCATGCCTTTTCAATGTGTCCCAGTTTTTGGCAAAAGTTGCAAGTGGCTGTTTTGAATCGGCATACCTGGGGATCGTGCATGTCATCGCATCGCCAACAGCGCTGTGTTTTTTTCCTTCCATTAGGCGTAGTCGTGGAATGGCCTGACTGCTGACTGGTGTGATGTACCGGTACGACGTTCCGTCGAATATCCCTCTGCTGGTGACCGGCGCTCTCTGCTCGCTGGGCGATGTCATATGCCTTGGAGAAGGTCAGACTCGTCTCCGCGAACAGGCGTTGTTGTAGACCTTCGTCGCGCAGTCCGCACACAAAACGGTCCCGCAACATAACGTCCAAGGGGAGCATAGTGGTGTTAGCAGGTGCGGCAGTTGATCCTCCCTCCTGCGCAGTAGCTGAAGTTATCGAGGTCAACGTTCCGAAATTACAGTCAGCAGCGAGCTTTTTTGAGTGCCGCCACATATTCGCTCACTGTTTCGCCTTCCAGTTGGTCTCGCCGTTGGAAGCGGGCTCTGCTGTAGACCTCTGATGGTCTTGGGTCGTAGTGCTTCTGTAGCGCAGCTACGATGTCGTCGTAGTCTACGGTTGCTGGAGTGCGTGGCTGAATCAGGGCACAGACTGTGTCGTATGTCTGCTCCCCGCACAGCGTTAGCAGGTTGGCTCTCTTCATCGCTGCATCAGTGATGTTGTTAGCCTCGAAGTAAAATTGGAGGCGTCCAAACCACGATGACCATGATGAGCCGTTGAATTCGGGTAGCCGATTTTGGAGCCCGTGCGTAGCCATGACTTGTAGCTTGTCAAAAGCGTTGCGTAGCGCAGGTCCAAATCCACTTCCTCGTCGCCACTGTTATGTCCGGATGTGTCGTCGGCCCAGAGACGTACGCGCGGGGCGCGGTGGCCTCAAAAGCATAGACAGGCAGGAACGGTTAAAAACGTGTTTATTCCTACTTGGAGGCGGCAGCCGAACTGCCGGGGAAAACGCGCGGTGACTCGTTTGTAACGATCGGGGGGAGAGGGAAGGAGTCGACAACCGGACGTCCGCAGGAACGGTGTACCGCTTCACACAAGACGTTCGGGGGGCTCGCTCGGGAACAAAGGTGCGCTTGGGACACAACAGATAGATAGATAGATAGATAGATAGATAGATAGATAGATAGATAGATAGATAGATAGATAGATAGATAGATAGATAGATAGATACAGAGAGACACGCTAAGAGTGCCTGCAGTACGCAAAGAAATGCTTCGCATTTAAAATTCGTGAATGCTAAACACCTATTCCGCAATCCTTTGTGACAGATAAATCAAAAGCACAAAATGGCACGCTGATAATTATGTTCCACGAGTTGTCGCCGCTTGAGGCTTGGTAAAAAAGTGTTTTCATTTTTAACGGTGTCAGCGTGCTCCCACAACAAGCGGTACTGAATTGTCCCTTAGTCAGCCAATGCACGACGTTCAAGCCCAGAATTATTTCGTCCAAATCAAGCTTACTATGTATTAAGCGCCATGAATTCATAAAAATGTCTGTGGCTTGGCGTGCGCTTACGTTATGTAGTAAAACAAATTGCCGCCACGCTGGCCTGCGAGCGTGAATGTCCTGCGGAGCTGTATCGAACACCACACATACTAATGGGTAAAACGTGTTGAAATTACATGAGACAAATGATAGTGATAATCGCTTCGTGGTCGCTGATGTAGACTGTGATTGGTTCCACGGCCATTTTAAGCAAGGCGTATTCGTTCATTCATTCATCGCCAAAATCACGCTTTTTTTCTCGTCCATTTAATTTCTGTTGTTATCAATACCAGTCTTAGAATGAATTGAGCGACATTTTAGAGAGGTCTCTCTCTTGTATATGAAAGCGGAAACATAGGAGAGGAGAAAAAAGGTCATATGAAGTCTCTGTGTGAAGTGCAAAGCAGCTGCTACCTAACCTTTATCAGGAAGGGGTGGGAGGATGTTCCCTTTGTTCATAGGTGCCTTATGATTCAACATGCTGTCTTGGTGCTTGTTTTGTGGTTTCTATAACTGAAACCAGTACTTAGCTCTATGCTTCATGCTTAATCTGAAAGAAAGATATGCCGTTTGCCTTCAGTTCTTAAAAGGCCTCTAAATCACACACTCGAAATTTAGTTGTGGTGTTTAAGTTCCGCACGAGTCTACAGCGAACGCGGTCGTCGGCTCTTCTGTCTATGCAGCACTTGGTCCACCTCTCCGGATGCCCTTCTTCAGCGTACGAGGTGACAATGCAAGGGGCACGCGCATCTAGTAGCAGAGAAGAACGCGAGCGTGAGCATTTGTTGGTAATTTGGGTGCCTGGCGTTTTGTTTTTTCCCACGCCTTTTTCTGCCCACGGAGACGAAACCATTGTGAAACCAGAAGTGAACAGCTTCGCTGTAAACACTCGAGCAACAAAAGCTTCCCAAAAGTCGCTATTGTTTACTGAACAATTCAACTCGCCATGTTAGACCAGTATACCTCTTGCATGTCACAAAGAGACAGCACCAAAGCCTACAGATGCAATGCTCGCTCCATCTTGATGCATTATTTTCGGGCAGTTGAAATATGTGGTTTGGCATATCTCCTTGTGGCTGGTGATGACGATGAACGGCAACTCAGCTTTTCATAATCGGTGGCCCGCTCCACAATACTTGCTCGTCACGCAATTTTTGTGGTGGGGAATTCTAAACTTTTGCAATGCAATTTTACTAGTGATTCCGTGACTTCTAACAGCGGAGCTGTTCAAACATGAACTCCGCCCGTGCGTCGTTCGCCAAAACAACTAGCTATGCGCCTCAGGAGAAGTAAAAGTCCACCTATTGAGCACAGCAGGTACGTGGCTGTCGCGGTTGTTTTGACGGAGGGCTGAGCCTCAAGGCAGGAAAGGGGAAGCCATTTTGACACACAAAAACGAATGTAACCTCATGACAAAAAGGACAAGAAAAAAATCACAGCATGTCCACGGAGTGAATGATGATGAGTGGGCGAAGCTCCGGAGGCTCATCGGTAAACCGTGCATCTTCCGTGAAATTCGCCCAGTACATCATCAAAGACGTTACAAACACCGTTTGTATATATACAAGGTTGAATATATACAAGGTTGTATATATATTTTATTCGTGAGCCATGATTTTCGGTTTTGTTTTCGTTTCCTCGTTGGCCGTGGTTACCGTTTACATAAGCCGTGGCTTCCATTCCCCCTTCATTATAACGGCTTTATGGTCGGTAAAATGGAAGGAGAGCGGTTCCTGGATGGGTCGTAGTCGAAAGTTTGCAAAGAAGAGATCGATGCAGGTTCCTCGGATGGTGGTTGGTTGCATGTGGTCAAACGATATGCACGTGAGACCATATCGCTATGCCATGTGTTGTATGGCATCGCGATCATCATCGTCATCAGCGTCATCGTTATGACGCATGGGTACATTCTATGTGCTGTGCCGTGATGGCAGCGTCATCGTCATCGCACAGGGGTGGCTACGACGACAACGACGCAGGACGCCGGACTAGCCTATCCCCTAAGGAGCTTCGCCGCTAAAACAAGAAAGAAGAAAAAGACGCAGTTAGGAATGCGTTGTAGCTACTGCGATCGGCGCTGTACTAACTGAACAAGTTTTTGTGGACCGTTCAAAGAAAGTATCAGTCACCGGCACTTGCAACGCGTGAGTCGATGTGGGCAGCGAAGTCATTGGTTGCGCGTGGTCTTGTTGGCGGCGAAGGCGCTCGTGGGGCGTTCAAGGAGCCGAGTCGGTGCAGAGGTCGCAGGAGGAGGCACCCTTAGGTGCAGCAGGCTAGCGACCTCCCCACCCAGGTACTCAGCGTGGAGGTTAGGGACAGCGCTTAGGCTCGACCTGTAGCTCGCACACGGAAGTACAGCTGATCAGACCAGCTGCTCGGGCGGAGGCAACGGCTCATCCAAGCGATCGTCCTTTCCCGAGGACGTCTGGAGACTCGTTCGACGCTGTCGGGCCCTTTGTGCTCGAGTCCGCAACCCGAAAGCACGGACTCGACCAGCAGCGTCTCTTCGTTCGAGCTATCCGAGTCAAACTGACGCGATTCGATCTCATTGTCTTATTTTTCTCCTCTGCCGTCTGCCGTACCATCTTCCAATTGGTTTTGGCCACACGTACCATGCCCCACCCACGTCTTTCTTTTCCACGTGCTGTACGTGTGCTTTGCGCGGTCCCTCTACCATGTCACACCACCGCGTTTGTAGCACTTGCGAAACAAACACCCCCCGCACAACACCCAGTTCACCGCAGTCGCACTGTTCACACGCTTGCTCATCGCTTGTTCATTGTACTTCTGCGGGGTATCGGGAGACATTCCGTCGCAGTAGGCCATTCGACAATAAGACAGCTAAGGAGCACTCTACTAGGATGCTTAGTTTTTAAATGCGGAGCATTTCTTTGCGAACTTCGGTGACATTGAGCGTATCTATCTTATCTATCTATCTATCTATCTATCTATCTATCTATCTATCTATCTATCTATCTATCTATCTATCTATCTATCTATCTATCTATCTATCTGTGTGCCGCAAATGATATTGTGCTGACGCGACCATAGCGTTAATAAGATCTATACCAAAAGTGGCATGGCATAACATGATTGTATCACAAATATTAATGACTGGTCGTATCATGAAAATCATGAATTACTTGTCATGAACGGTATGATTTGCACGCCATGACCCTGGTGCTCCTCAGGCCGATTCCTTAACTTGATATATCGAATAATTGGTAGGATGAGACATTTCTTCATGACCAACATAAATGACATGCCACACTAATGCTCCGCTGACGGCCGTTTCGCTAGCTTGAGATGCACCAAAATTGGTAATTCGTGACTTGACTGCACCACGGACATAAATGACAATTGGTACTATGGAAATCATGACATGTCATGTGCAATATGACTTGCATGACAAGCTCATGGCACGCTCGAGGCTGTTTAGCTAGCTTCATATACGTCAGATCTGGCATACGTCAAATCTGCCATGTATGACGAACATACATGGCAGGTGGTGGCATGAAAATCACGACATGCGTGTCATGTACAACGTCATTTACATGTCACCTTCATGGTGCACATGCGTCCAGTTCGCTAGCTTGATATACACTGAGAATCGTATTGCGCGACCTGACTATGACGAACATAAATGACAGGTCCAGCGTGTGAATCATGACATGCACGTTATGTACAGAATGATTTGCTCCTTGCTGGCTGATGCGCATTACATCTATTCCCACGCATTGATCTGACATTTTTTTATCAAAAGATAGAGATGACCGAACAGGTTGAAACTTTTGAAGGAGTTCGAGATTTCATGGTCGCGGAATAGCTTCTGAAAAATTGACTTAGTGTCCTTTCAGTGTTCCTCTGCGATATAAAATGAAAAACATTTCAAGAAATAGCATAAGCGGCTGACCACTTTATGGAAGCCCAACGGCAAAATAACCTGCTTGTTTTCTGTGAGAAATACGAAAGTCAACAGAAAATCCTTGGCGAGCCTGGCTAGTATTCAGCCATATGTTTCGTGCATGGCAAAACAGGACTTCAAACATCAGACGGTCGCACAAAAGTCAGCCGACACCATTGTGGCGTCTGCCCGAAAGCGGGTCACGACACTCATTCGTGCCGACGGAATGGTGGTGGAGGACAGGAAGCTACAGCGCGTATTTTGTTCACTGTGGCACCGACGGCGACGGTGCGGGGACGCCAATTAATCTACTCTTCTACGGCATTGCAGCCTCCTGCGCCTGCCCAATCTGACCGTAAGGAGCTCTGTGCATGGGCCAACCCGTCTACTGAAACAACAGCACGGATTAATCGCAATCTATATTCTCCTGCTTTGCACCAGGGCCAGACATCGTCACCAGAACTGCCATCTGGTTAAGGCTGCCGCAACTTGGATTATCGTTCTCATCTGGGGGCGGTGTTTCCTGGGAACGCGTCTTTTTCACTGTGGCAGCGACGGCGACGGTTCGTGGACGCAAATTAATCTACTCTTCTACAATATTGCAGGTTGGTGTGTTTTTCGTATCACGCTGGTGCGTAGAATGCTATCCCGTCGCTGTTGCTGCCACGAGTGTCGCTTGAGCGTTGCGTTTTTCTTGAAGCTAATGTAGTGTTGTGGATTGTCACCTGCGCCGAGTTTTTTCTGTGACTGCCTTTCTGTTTTCCCGCTGAGTTTTGCCTTTCTGTGGCCAAATTTGACTCGAACAGTGAAATGAATTCATGTGACTTAAACGATGTTGCGAAAGCCATGTCCGAGAAGCAACCGGGAAGCATAAAGAAAGTTGTTAAAGTATTGACATAGTTGGTAACTAAGTTAGATTCGTTTGCGTCCGACATTGTCTGACGTTGCTCGTAATAGTACCTCGAACGGAGAAGTTCGGTCGGAAATCGCTAGTCTTCAAAGATCTGTGCAATTCTTGAGTGATGGTTTTGATAAATTTAAACTTGATGTTCAGGCTGTCCGGGGCGAGCTTTCTATGGTTGGGGATGAAGTCACGCAGTGCCGCGCTGAGAGTGAACTCCTCAAAAAAGAGCTGAAGCAGGCTAGGAGTGAATTAACTGAGCTCAAGCAATACTCAAGAAATACAAACGTGGAAATTCAGGGGCTTCCAGTTGTTCCAAAAGAGAATCTTCTGAAAGAAGTTGGGAAACTTGCGGGGTGTCTCAAGGCCAACCTAAAAGACAGTGACATAGACCTTGTACACCGTGTGCCGTCTAAAAATAAGAGCAGGCCGCATGTGATCGTAAAGTTTCGCTCGAGGGCCGCCAGAGAGAGAATGGTTTCGGCGGCAAAGAAAAGCAAACTCAATGCAAGGGATTTGGGGTACGAAACAGATGCTTCCATCTACGTCAATGAACACCGCTGTCGCGAAAACAAAATTCTGCTAGCTAAAGTGAGACAATTGAGGAAAGAAAAGAAATGGAAGTTCATCTGGGTGTCTCAGGGCAGGATTCTGATGCGGAAGGTAGAAAAGACGCTTGTTCGGTGCATAACATGTGAGGAGGACTTGGCGCGGGTGGTTTAAGTTGTCGCGATAGAATTATGGTTTTCTTAATAGTGATCCTGTGTGTTATTTTCTGGTTTTTTATTCATTTGTTAAACAGGAAAATGTTATCCTGACGCTTACTTATCGAGTTTTTGCATACTGCACGGCATTTTGGGTGACCATTGTCTCTATTTTTAATTGAGGCTATTCAAATGAACATTTGCATTATTTCAGCCATATTAATGAAAGCTGGATATGTGCCACTTTACTGCAATTTATATATCATTGGCCTGTTTGCTATGCCTGGTTTTTAAACTTTGCACAATCAAAGGATTGTATTGTTGGTTACAAGAAATCGTTACAGCGTATTTTAATCTCTTTTTATTTATGCATCCTACCCAACAGCTGGTACTTTTGTTATATTCAGTATACTTACAGTCTGCTCATATGTGTTATCACCACTGCCTTCAAATGGACACTAATATGACAGGTTTTGCTCCTGTGAATTTGTTTCTCAAAGATCTGGGCATGTCACCTCTATCTGTGCTTCACATTAATATGCAGTCTGCACGTTGTAAAGAAGACGACCTCTGTGTTCTTCTTGATCAGTTTAAATCTGATTTTTCCGTAGTTATGCTTACAGAAACGTGCCATGATGACTCGGACGTAATCAGTATCGGAGGTTATAATCCAGTGTACATAAACAGAAAAATAAGAGCCGGTGGTGATGTATCCATGTACCTTAAACATGACATGAGATGTGAATTTCTAAATGAATGGTCTCAGTGCTCAAAGGATATTGAAATTGTCTCTGTTAAAGTGGAAAACTGCGTATTTGTGGCGGCCTACAGACCACGCGGTGGCAATATTAACAATATTATGCAGTTCTTAGATAACATGTTTTCATTTGTTAATGACCATAATTATAAACTCGTATTGGGAGGTCATCTAAATGTTAATATGTTAGTTAACACAAATAAGCAAAATGATCTTTCCACACTTCTAAATTCTCACTTCTTATCAAATGCTATTGCCACTCCCACTCGTATTACTCAATCATGTGCAACACTAATAGACCTGTTCGTTACAAACTTGCCCTCTGAATCCATATTTTCAGGCACTATATCTACTGCTATTAGTCACCACCTTCCTATATACTCTATTGCTCCCAAATTCCATTATCAGCCTAGACAGCCCGCATCTGCTATATATTATCGACCTGTCAATCAAAAATCTCTTTCGCACTTTCGCGAAAATTGAGCAAACAAGTTGGGTGGAGTTATTTTCTTTATCCTCTGCTGATATAGCTTATGACTATTTTATGCAAACATTCAGTTGAGTTTACGGCAAACATTTTCCTCTCAGGGCTTTAGAAAGACCAAAGCGTGCTCGCAAACCATGAATGACTACGGAGGTTCTAAAAATGATGAAGGAAAAAGATAGACTATTTCAAGTATTCCTCGGTACCCGAAATCCGAATGATTTGAAGATGTTTAAAAAACTTAGAAATTCAATTATAAAATTACAAAGGCAAGCAAAACCAAATTATTACTATTCCATGTTCGAGAGCGTAACAGATGCCAAACAAATGTGGAATAAGTTACACTCCGTCATATCTCCATGTAGACCTATAAATAGCTTATAACTTATTGTTGAAAATAAAGTTATTAAAAGAAATGAGTTGGCAGAAAAATTTAATGAATACTTCGTATGTATAACTGAAAGCACACATAAAACAAGTGCCTTTGAATACTTACCAGCGCCGCTCAAGAAATCAATATTTCTTTGCCCAACAGATGAAGAAGAGGTTATAAGTGTATTTAAAAGTTTCAAGATGACTAAGAGTGAGGATTTAACTGGTCTAAAAATGGTTCTACGTTTCAAGAAAGTGCGCGAAAAACGTGGACGAAGAGAGACGGGAACAACACAAGCGCATACTAACAACTGACATTTTTTATTGAAAGCACGAGAATATAAAGGAAGAAAACCCCCCCAAAAAACCATACGTGCGTGCACGAACCCAAAGACCACTACTTTTGCGCATCAAGATACCCAATCTCTGATTGATGCAGTGCCACGGAGGGCTTAGCGACAGAACTAACACCAGCTTTTAAAATAAAATACGCTTCCACCACCTCACGTGTCGTACGATCCTTATGCCACGCAATGACTTTGGTTCTTCTGAAATCTGGGCTGCAGGTACACTGACGACAATATAATGATAGGTTGCAGCCCAGATTTCAGAAGAACCAAAGTCATTGCGCGGCATAAGGATCGTACGACACGTGAGGTGGTGGAAGCGTATTTTATTTTAAAAGCTGGTGTTAGTTGTGTCGCTAAGCCCTCCGTGGCACTGCATCAATCAGAGATTGAGTACCTTGATGCGCAAAGGTAGTGGTCTTTGGGTTCGTGCACGCACGTATGGTTTTTTTTGGGGGGTTTTTCTTCCTTTATATTCTCGTGCTTTCAATAAAAATGTCAGTTGTTAGTATGCGCTTGTGTTGTTCCCGTCTCTCTTCTTCCACGTTTTTCGCGCACTTTCTTGAAACATGGGATACCTACTCGCCCAACAGTCCATTCTTCTAAAAATGGAACCGATCAAACACGTTATTGATCTAATAAGCCCATTTCTGACACACATTTACAACCTTTCCTTAAAAACGGGTATTTTCCCTCAGAATATAAATAATGCTAAGGTAACGGTGATCTATAAAAATGGAGACAAAAATGTTTTAAGTAATTACAGGCTCATTTCTATTCTTCCGCTTTTCCCCAAAGGACAAGAAAAAATTATTCATATTAGACTATCTAAATTCTTTGACAAACACTCTCTTATAACTCAATCACAATATGGTTTTAGATAAAGTTTTTCGACTGAAAGTACCCTTCTGTTTCAACAAGAATTGATTCTAAAAAATATTGAAGCCAGAAAAATCACAATGGGGATATTTTTAGATATGTCGAAGGCTTTCGACAAGATTAACCATGACACATTATTAGGAAAACTGAAGTGTTACGGAATTCGTAGTGTAGCCTTTGAGATAATTCAGAGCTATTTGACAGACCGACACCAGTGTGTTTCTATAAACAGACAAAATTCTTCTATGCAAACTGTTAAACATGGCGTTCCCCAAGGCAGCATATTGGGGCCGCTTTTGTTTACCACATTTATAAACGATATTGTACACGTTGACCCCTTAGAACAATACATCTATGCAGATGACACAAGCTTATTCTTTTCAGGCACGAACATAAATCACGTGAATACAGCTAATTCAACATTACAAAAGATATACACCTGGAATCTTGAAAATTCTTTACTCATAAAGGGCTCCAAAACAAAAGCTGTTCTTTTTCGCTCCAAGTGCCCACTCAATGAGGTCACTAGTACCTTAAATCTTATGTTAAACAACAGCAAAATTGAATTCTCTTCTACCGCGAAATCTTTAGGCATTCTTTTTCATGAACATATGAAATGGGATCATCATACGGAACTTTTGTATAATAAGCTCAGCAAGGTCCTAGGCATATTGAGAAAATGTCAGCGTGTTCTACCAGTTGCTCAAAAACTTTTGGTTTTTAATGCGCTCTTCCCGTCACATCTACGCTATTGCAACCTAATTTGGGGTAATGGAACAAAGAAATCCATAATAAATCTTATTATCGAACAAAAAAGGCTCTACGTTCCGTTGCAAACCTTCCTTTTAAACGCCCATACTTCCAAACGTTTCTTAAATATAATACAATCAAATTAGACCTTCTGTACGAATGCTTTTTATTAATCTCTTTCAGGTCTGACACCATTAAAAGTCGCGGTTACATACACAGTTTAGCAAATCTACAACCAAATCCATCTACGCGCCGAAACCGACACTCCGAGCATTGGTATGTTCCGAGGCCACGAACCAATTACGGTTTCGAGGCACTGTGTTATTGTTTACCATATACTCTAAATAATTTCAAAATTACTGATGAGAACGTACGTACTCTTTCAAACTCTATTTTAAAAGCGCTTTGTTAATATATGTCCGTATTATTATATACTTTTGTTTCAACTTTTTTCAATGTATTGAATGTGCAATGTTGGTTTGGATTGTGTTCAAATTAACTTTTCTTTTTGCCGTC
This sequence comes from Rhipicephalus appendiculatus, assembly GCA_030522465.1. Classification (NCBI taxonomy): domain Eukaryota; kingdom Metazoa; phylum Arthropoda; class Arachnida; order Ixodida; family Ixodidae; genus Rhipicephalus; species Rhipicephalus appendiculatus. Next base: position 16,631 of record JALIZH010021378.1, on the reverse strand, counting down.
GTGTTTTCCACAGTGAATCTGCGACGTGGGGCATTGTCAAGCTGTTACATGCAGCTTTTTTTTCCCTGTCCCAACCACAAGCTGCAAACTGTATTGTAAGTAAACTCAACAACAACAACAACAACCGTTGTCAATGCTGCAGGACAGGAGGGCTCGATGTGATCCAGTCAAGATACAGGACAAGAGTAAGTACATTTAGTTACTGTAGTCTACAACATGCCGGTGTAGCCTGGAGAAGTCTTCGGAAAGACGCTTCAGGGCTACAGGACAAGGGCAGCAACAGTCTGGTCGTACGCAGGCCACCGGTCCCAGGCAGAGCTGTGATCGCCGCCGAGGCAAAGCTCCTGCTATCGCATGGTAATGCGGTTGAAGCTCCAGAGGCGGAAGTCACCATATCTTCGGTATACATTTGTGGGCACGTCATTGTGAAGTGTTTGGAAAAACCCCTTATTGCGTTAGTTCCCCTTCCGTTGCTCTCACCCCTTGTAAAATCAACTTTTATGGCGATAGCAATAATATGGACACTCGGCTCATTTTCGCCGTTGCCGTCTGTAGACGCCGTCATGTCCCGGATATGTATATGTATGTGTATAAATAGCATAAAGAAAAATAAATCAATAGAAACAAATTCCAAACCACCTGACCGGCGATTCGAACCAGCGACCCTCACTCCGCAGCCTGCTGCGCTAGCCAACAAAGCCACATGCCGTGCTTGTGCCAGCGATATAACGTCGAACTATTCCCATGCACCATTTGCCGCTCGCGGTACGCAGATCTCGGAACAGCTTGAGCGTGTTTTCTATCACGCAACGCTTTTACAGTTTCTTTCAAATTGAAAACTGCCCTTGAGACGCACGCGTAAAAGTAGCTCCCTTCTGTGACACTCATGATGTAGAAGGGAAAAAAAAGAAGACCGCCAGGCACACTTGGCGTCAGACGCCACCGTGTTGCAGGAGGCGCAGATGGGTCATTCCGCGTGCCGCAGTTTAAAAGAAAAAGAAATATGAAATAGCGTCGAAAAGTGCAACAGTATCATATAATAAATCCTTGGCTCATACCCACTCAGGGGGGATTCGCTGAGTGGGTATGAGCCATGTCAGAGGCAACAACAACAGTGTCGGCTTCTGCATTGTGGACACTTGCAGCGTGTTGCTCAAATACAAACACGTAACTACGACAGTAGTTAGTTCACGCTTGTCCTGTGTATACCTATGCGTGCTTTTCCAGCGTCCTTTGTGCTGCGGCGGCGCGCTGCAAGTACCGAGCTGCGTGTAGTTCTTCGTGTGACAAACTAATTTCTTGCTATCGCATTCGTTGCTTCGGCCTAGTGGCGAAACTGACCTTTTACATGGATCGTGAAAAACTGACAAAAGAACTGTTGTTGAGCTATTTTCTGGGTCATAGTTATCACCTGTCACATATCTGCTGAGTCAACTCTTTTTCTCTATTTCTGTTCTTTCTCTTTTACCTCTACGTTGCACTATCATGTATTTCAGTGCATGTTACGTCTGCAGCAACAAAACTATGTTGCAAGACAGCGCAGTGTGTCGTCCTCTTTCTTGTCCGTGTGTTCTCGCGCTATTAGTACACTGCCCATGTACGACGGCATACTCGGTAATGTTCCTGGGGCACGTAACCACACGAATCCCGATCCAAACTGGAAACGCTTCACGAAAGTTCCAGTGCGCGACCACAGATCTCTCAGACAAGAGCGCATGAACACGTCGTTCAAACTATCCGGCGTTGGTGTGAAGTCGTGAAGCAGCACCACAAGAGTGATTTAAAACAACTGAACGTGTCAACGCCGCTCTTTCAATGGGAATAAGAACAAGACTCAAGTTTGGATATTTGCAGGAAGAAGATTGGCCGGACTTTTAAGGCGAAAGCCTATATTATCTCAAGCTCACGTCTTTGCCTGCGTCCGTGACCTTGCGTGGTGCCAAGTGGCCGCTGGGGCTCGCCAATGGAGGCCGGTTGCGTCGGACTCTACAGCGCTCGCGCTCTGCTTGCGTAGCGTCGCTGTGCCCAGCGTGTCCAATTATGCAAGAAGGGAAACACGCATCCCGTTCCATTCTTACTCGGTAAAGCTCCTCTTACAGGCATGCCACTCATCGATACGCCATTCGAGCAAGTTGCAGTGGATATTATTTGTCCTTTGTCACCGATCTCGAGAAAAGAAAATCGCTATATTCTGACGCTGGTTGATTTCGCCAGGAGGTATCCTGATACCGTACCAGTACTGGCGATCGATTCGGCTACGGCGGCAGAAAGACTGCTGGAAATGTTTTCCAGAGTTCGTTTCCCGCGTGAGATTCTTTTCACATCAAGTTTTATGACGGAGGTGAATGAAATGTTCAGTTCAGTTCAGTTCAGTTTTATTTCCTTAAGGGCCCCCCATTCAGGGGGTGTTACATAAGGGGTGGGATTACAAGAAAAAGTCTAACAGCGATGATTCAATTAACATTGCAGATGATCAGTGATGCGTTCTTGAGAAGTAGATGATGAGGCAATGTTGATGTCATAGGGCAGGCCGTTCCTGTCCGAAGCTGCCCTGAGGAATAATGAAGCAGAATACGTAGTGGTATGCGATGGCGGGAGGACAACTTGAAGTGGATGACTGGTGCGGTGGGAAATGCGTGATGCGGCTGTGATATAAGGCGTTTGATTGAGAGAAGAATAAAATAATTTATGATAATGGGTAAGGCTAGCAATGCGACGACGATAAGAAAGAATTGATAGACCGGACTCGGCTTTCAAGGGTGAAATGCTGATGTCATATGAATATGAAGAATGAATGAATCAGGTGGCCCAGTTTTGAACGACTTCAAAGGCAGTGATTGGATATGCTTGATGCGGGCTCCAGATGGCAGATGCATATTCTAGTTTTGGTGTTATAAGTGATTTATATGCGAGTAATTTAAGATGAGGTGGCGCGATTCGGAGGTGGCAGTTAAGAAAACCGAGCGTTTTGTTCAATGCTGAAATTATGTTACTAATATGGCCGCACCATGCTAAATTATAAAAAAGGGTGACTCCTAGATATTTATAGGAGTTTACTAAATTTGAAATACAAGAGTAAAAGCGAGAGGGATTGTGACGACGAGAGAAGGACACGAGTTTAGATTTAGTAGGGTTTAGAGTCATTAGCCAAACGTTACATCAATTTAGTATATTGTTAAGGTCGCTCTGAAGGATGTAATGGTCATGACAATTAGTAATGGTATGGTAGATAACACAATCGTCAGTGGACATGCGAATGTTACAGGAAGCATACAATGGTAAGTCATTAATATACATTAGGAACAGGAGAGCACCGAGAACAGACCCTTATGGGACTCCTGAGATGGCCATTAACACAGACAGAATGAGAGCGGTTAGTTAAAAATTCTTCAAGATATTTGAGGTTGTTAGAATGTAAGTTCAGCTTTTAAAGGTTTAGTAACAAGCGCTTGTGCGAAACCTTGTCAAAAGCTTTTGCGAAATCAAGAAAGATTGAGTGAATTTGGATGTGTCAGCCGAGAGTAGTCTGGAGGTCATGAACGAATTGTGCTAATTGGGTTTCGCAAGAGAGGCCCTTGCGACGTCCCTGCTGTGAAGGATGGAAAAATGCGTTCCAAAAAGTTGATGATTTTGGGGGTAGATGACGTGCTCCATGATTTTATAAGGCACACTAGTTAATGAATTGGGGCGGTAGTTCAAGGGTGGGTTTCTGTTACCTGATTTGTAGACTGGAATGACCTGCCCGTTTTCCAATCAGCCAGCATGATTCCTGAGGTGACTTTGAAAATATGAGATATAAGTATTCTGCACAAGTCGATTGCAAATTTTTGAGGAGTGTCGAGTTGATGGAATCCATACCAGCTGATGAAGAAAGTTTTAATTTGTGAATTATAGATGAAATGCCTTCTTCGAAGAAGGTGACAGCTGGCATGGAAGTTTCTAAATTGAAGGGTGGCGACTATGAGGGCGGGTCAAGTTCAGTAGTGACGACAGATGAAAATGCTTTGTTAAACAATTCTGCTCAATCCCTATTAGTCAGTGTCTCTTGCGAATCGTTTGTTAGTCTGATATCGCAAGGATGTGTGGTGTTTAGAACTTGCCAAAATTGCTTGGGGTTCCAGAGTAGCAAATTAGGTAACTCAACGTGGAAAAACGATATTTGGCTTTGCGAACGGACAGTAATTATAATTTTCCTGCGGCGATGTATTTTTCTCATGTGGCAGGCTTGTCGGTGCGTTAGCAGTGCGAAAAAAGATGCTCCTTTTTGTTTTCGAGCTTCTTTAACTGCCGTGAAAACCATGGCTAATTGCGGTTTGTGCGAAACGTAATCTTCGGGATTAACATAACCCAGAGGAGATTTACTTTGTTTTTGAAGAACAACCAGTTGTCATGAACGGAGCGTGTGCGAAAGTTAGATTGGTACTGATTAAAAAAGTAGCCGAGATTTTCAAACATCGCACCATAGTTACTCATATCATAAAGAACAATTGTTTTATTAGTCATCTGTTTTTGGGTCGAGATAATTGAAAATAGAGCATGAATGACTTTATGATCGCTAATCTCAGGAAGGTAATTAATAGATGATAGATTATCGGGGCTACCGGTTATTATCAGGTCGAGAATATTTGCTGATACTCGTGAGATACGGGTTGGTTGGGAGACTAATTGGGTGAGGTTAAAGTTAAGACACACATCGAGGACGTTTCTGGCCTCTGCATGACATGATAATGTAGAATTAGTAATGTTTCGCAGTCAATTTCCGGGTAGTTAAAATCCCCACAAAGAAGAATGTGGGCATGTCGATAAGTGGAAGTAATGTTTTTGAATAGTGTCGTTCAGACGACGTGGAAAATTTGGATCCGCTTGTGGGGGGCCTATGGCAGACGCCAAGTAGGACTGTTAGGGTATGGGTGCGACAAATTAGCCACAAGGATTCGGTATTGGAATCGACGTTAATAACAGCGCAAGGTATGCCATGATAAATTGCGACAAGTACACCCCCCCCCCCCCCCCCCGTGAGCCTTTTCGGTGGTTTTGGAACCGTTTTCTGCATCCGTTACGTCACTGTTAAGCCATGTTTCTGCTAGTACGAGTATGTTGCTGTTGGATCACGAGATAATGTTGGATATAAGCCATATGTGAGCCATAAAACACCTCAGCTGCACTCCATATCATTCAATGTGCAATCGGATGGTCGAACGTGGCATGCTGAAGGGAATGCAGCGCAAGTTATGCCAAGAGCAACCGAAGATGTGGGATCGATATCTCGCTCCGCTTTTCTTTACTTACCGTAAGGTGCCGAATACAAGTCTCGGGTTTTCGCCTTTCGAACTTCTGCATGGTCGACAAGCAAGGCGTCCAATAAGTGTACTGAGGGAGCTGTGGACCAAAGATGAGAACAGCGAGGAAACTAAAACAACGTACCAGTATGTATTGGATGTGCGGGAGCGAAGAAACGCTACACCTTACTCATCAAAACCTCAGAAAATCACAAGCCTCGCAAAATAAATACCATGATAGAAAGAGTTATCCCCGACAACTAAAGGTGGGAAATCGCGCATTGGTACTGATCCCAACGAAACAAAATAAGCTGATGGTGCTTTCATCGTGTCAGGCAAGAATAACGACTTCGACTGTCCTTTGGCGACACCACAAAACACCTTGGCAACACCAGAAAATTGTTTCACATCAACATGCTGAAACGTTACGAGGAGAGAGAGATACAATAGCCACGTTTGAAGCATCAACATTCGTTGTGGTCGAAAAGTTTGAGACAGACAACCAGATTGAACGTCTGAAGCAAGACAAAGGTATCGTAATTGAATCCATCCGAAAGTCTGAAAACCTGATTAAGATGCAGAGGCAAGTTCAGATCATGATGAACCTCAGATCCGATAAGCGCACCGCAGTATCCCTTACATTTTCTCATGCAGGAAATCGTGCAAAAAGAGGTGAAATATATGCTGCAACCTGGAGTGTTCGAACGAACGCCATCTTCTTATAATTTGCCTGTGATCCTCCTAAAGAGACCAGATAAAACCTGTCGCGCCAGTATCGATTTCCGGCGCATAAACAGCGTATTGACATACAATGTCGAGCCGATTATCAGAACAGATGTGATGTTTCCAGACCTCGGAACTAAAAGGTGCTTCTCGAAGTTTGATCGGGCGAAAGAATATTGACAGATGTCACTAGAACAATAATCTAGAGAAGAGACCACTTTATCGCCCAAGTCAGGTTACTATCACCTTGCAATTTGGGATGAAGACGGCCTCGACTGCTTTTTACACGGTTGATGAGGACAGGCTTGGTTGCAATGCCAAACGTTGTGTGTTACACAGATGTGCTCATTGCCCCCCCAAGCATGTGACGAACATCAAGTGATGCTCGAACATCTCTTGAGCAGATAACGGGACGCTGGCTTCACAATGAAACCGTATAGTGTGAAACTGGCACACACTCAATCACCTTCTTGGCTCATGTCTTGGTAGGTGCAGAGAGAGTTTCGTCCAACGAAGAGTATGGCTGCGAAGATCCTGGAAGCTTCTGAACCCGAGACCAAGAAGCAAGTACGCACATTTTAGGACTGGCCGGGTACTAGCTAGACATGAGTCCACACTATGCCGAGAAGGTCCTACTTCTGGTGCAAATGACCCGAAAGCGACAAACAACCGTGTGGCATGGACACCCGAAGGAGAGGCGTCGTTCGAGGCTATCAAAGCGGCACTAGCATCTCGTCCTATTAGTAAGGCACCAGACCTCCAAAAGGAAGACATAATCCGGTCCGATGCATCCGACAAAGGCATGGGAGCCGTTGTCATGCAAGAGCACGACGGCATTTGACATCAGCTCTTCTATGCTAGCTGACAGTTGGTTCCGCGTATAACTCGGTACTCGGTCATTAAACGTGAATGTTTGGCACTGGTCTGGGCCCTTCAAAAATTTAACATTTACGTTTATGGGACCAACTTTGCCATTCAAACACACAGCCAACGCCTGCAGTATTTATCACCGGAGGACCGTATAGTTGGGTCCTCCGATGACCCTCCACCGGAGGACCCAAATAGTTGGGGCCTCCGATGGAGCCTACTTCTACAAGAATATTCCTTCAGGGTAGAACACAGAAAGAGTTCAGAAAATGTCGGGGCAGACTTTTTGATCATACTGCAAGAGTGAAAGCTCTATTGGCGACTTTTCAACGTGCATGTGTACACAGCAAGTGACAGTGTTTGTATGTTGTGACAGTTTACTCAATCATCGAGCTCAAAGTTTCTTTTTCTGTAAAAAAGTTATCTTGGGATGGGGGGATGGGGGGTTGTGATGAGTAAGTGCGCGAACAGTGAGGGTGTGGTGTACTCGGGGCTGTGCGCGATAGAGAAACCGCGCAACGGACACATGCGGCACGTGGAAAAGGAAGACGTCGGGGGGGGGGGGGGGGGGCGGCATGGCACGTGTGGCCACGAACAATTGGGAGATAGCACGGCAGACGGCAGAGGAGAATTAGGAGATGACGAGATCAAATACCGTCAGCCTGATTAGGACAGTTCAGAGGAAGAAACCCTCGTGTTCCGGTACGTAAAGTCGGGTTGCGGACTCGAGGACGAAGGGCCAGCGTCGAACGAGTCTCCAGACATCATCGGGGACAGGCGATCGTGAGGACGAGCCGTTGCCACCGCCCGAGCAGCTGGTCCGAGCATCTGAACTTCCGTCACCCAGCCACGAGTCGAACCTAGCGCCTGTCGCCAACCTAGACGCTGGGAACCTGGGCAGGGAGATCGCCAGCCTACTGAGCCTAAGGGCGCCTCCTCCTTTGACCTGTGCTCCGACTCGCCTCGTCATACGCTCCACGAGCGCCTTCGCCGTCCACGCGACCAGGCTCCAGTGACGACTTCGCCGCCCACATCGACTCAAGCGTTGAAACTACTGGTGACTGTGATACTTTCTCTGAACAGTCCGGAAAACTTTGTTCAGTTAATACAGCGCCAACCGCAGTAGCTACAACGCGTTTGTAACTTTGTCGGTTTCCTTTTTTTCTCATGTTTCTTTGTTTCTTGTGTCATAAAGTTACATTCCTTTTTCTAAACAAAATGGCTGCTTCTTTCCTGCCTTGAAACTCAGCCTCCATCAAAACATCCACAACGCAAAACCTGCATAACAGTACGAAGGGGAAGGGAACGGAATGAAGGAAAATGGTGGGAAGCGATGAAGATAGAGGTTGGAGCTGAGGATAGGAGAGTCGAAAACCTAGAAAAACGAGGACTGCTGAGGCAGGAAGCCTAGAGCAAGACGAAGAATGCCACCTTTAAGCGGGAACTCTACTGGGTAAAGTGGAATGGAGGAACGAAAAGAGGAGACAAGATGGGAGGCGCAGAGGAGGGGGAGGTAAAATAAGTTGAATTAAATAATATTTCCTGACTTAGCGTCGAAGCTTGAGCGCGTTGGTTGAATGTTGGACGGAACACAGCACAAAAAAAGACGCGGACAAGAAAGGGCGAAGATACAGCGGGGTGTGTCCACCGCCCTCCCATGTGCCCGTCTTCTTTCGAGCTGTTCCCTCCAAAATATTCATGGAGAGGTAGGATTAGAAAACGGGACCATTGTTGTAAGGGAAGCGCCGTAACAACAAGGCTTTCAAGGCAGGGAATCAAAACACGCATTTATGGGAACCTAATGACTGCGGTGCTAAGGCACAGAAGGACCAAGAGACATACAGAAAGTGAGAGAAATGTATTTAGAATGAAAAATCAAAAGAATGAGGCAAGAGAGCGAACTGGACGTATGCAAAAAATATATAGATAAAGGAAGCGTAGCACAGTCTAGTGTGTTACAGCATAGCAAAGCGGGTGGGATACAGAAGTGAGGGTGAGTAGCAGGGTAAGCACAGGGTGAAGAAAAGTCATATGAAATAGTTTATAGCGATCGTTGCGAAAGAGAAGTGAGGGTCGCGAGCATGAAGGAGAAGAGGATGGCCACCAGCTGAGCTATCCCAGCAGTCTTCAAACCATAAGCGCCTACCTGCCCCAATCTTTTGCCCCGCATGTCTGGCATCGCAGTTTGCAACCATCATCACCAGCAGGGAGTCCGGCCTGACGGGCTGGTGACGCTCGCGCTACGAATCAACTTGAGGTTGCGTGATTCCAAGCTCAAATTCACTTTTATCGTTGGGCGCGCCTGTTGACGGGCACAATCGGCACGGTCATTTGATGCTGGCGTCTCGAAGCAATGGCGCGCGCCGGTTTTCGCGCTCTATTGTGACAAAAAAGAAGTGCTCTAATACAAATATCACGCTTGCCGACACTGTAGATCGCATAGGAATAGGTGGTAATTCACAGTACCGTCTCTTATCGCGTTCGAGCTCCTCAGTGGCACACAACAGCTTGCCGGCATCACACCACTGGAAAAAAAGTTGTCCGCCATACACATGCGCTCCAAAGAACCGTACTCAAGCACAGGAAACATGAGGCAAGCTGACCTCACACATGATCAAACACCAAAAAAAGCACGAGGAAGCGCACGAAAAAGCACACGGACACGCATAAATCCTGAAGCAACCCTATTGGAACACGAAGTGTCGTCTGCTTTATGTGCTGGAGTAGGGGCGCCCTCACTAAATAAGCGGCCGCAACTGTCAACTCATCCGAGACCCGCTCGCCCATTGACGGCGCCTCGACGCAAGAGGCCGCAGCTTCTTTTTTTCCAGCGGCAGTGCTCGTACTCTGGTGACGGATAATGGACCTAAGCTCATGCGTTTCCACTTCTGTAATTTCTTAGCTCACAACCAAGGGAAATGCTTATGTACAGCGCCGTATCATCACCAATCAAATGGTTTAGCGGACGGGCCAAAAGAACATTGAAGGAAGGCTTGAAGAAAAAAAAAGCATGGCTGATCCCTCCGTCATAGGAATCGGTATAACACTAAAGTGGAAAATGTCTTCACAGAAGTACTTGCTTATTGTGTAGTGATTATGCGAGTTTGTACTATGTCTATTGTTGTTTGGCAGCTATAGCAACGCTTGATGTGGATGCACCCACATTGACGCCTAGTAGCACATCTCCATTGCGATGATTAACGCATCTCATCATGATTTAGGACCGTTGTGGCAGTTGAACGTTTCAACCTTAGCTGGACACAGCGTATCGCGAATCACGCCCACAGATGACATCAAGATGCACGTAATACACTGCACCTCTTCGAAACTTCGTCAATTAAGGATAGAAATTGCACGGCGTGTGCTCCCGAGTGACGCGGTAGCCTACGCCTGTGCTCATGCATGCACTACCACATTGCGCTTCAGCGTCACAAGAGGCAAATGTTGAGCCGCCAACGCCCGCAGGCGTTCCACGTCCCCCCTGGCCTCCGTCTCGCTACACCAAGGCACCACATTCGCCCGTCGTCATCGTTGGCTTTCTGCAACGCTTACTGCAGCTTGTAAGTCGGTGCTATCACACTCGAAGTAGTCGGCGGCAAAACACCGTTGGTACACGTGGAAGCTGCACTACTTCGACAACGAGTCGTCACACGTTAACACCAAGTGAAAGACAAAGAACATAACTAGAGTGACACATAACTGTGTCTAGGACGACTTTCTGGTGCTAGCGCGGCCAGTTTGTTGCTTCTATTGAGACGTTTTACCCATGACCTCCGAGATTACGCACCGGCGCGCATTCTCGGACGCCATGCTTTAATTTCCTCGTCGACGAATCGTTCTCTATCGTCGCTGGTAAGGGTCATGCCGCATTACTTCTCTTTATCGCTCACAGCCAGTGACACCGCACGGCCCCGCCAACGGAGAGCACCAATCGAGAGAGAATGTGTGAGAGATATAAGGCGCGTTTGTAAATTGTCTGCGTCTACCTGGATAGCTCAGTCGTTAGAGCGTCGGGTGCATGCCGTCGCGGGCCGAGGAGTCGGAGGTTCGATTCCAGGTGAGGAAACATTTTTACAGAAGTTTTGTTTTTCTTTCTCATTTCGGCGTGTCCATTTTATCAACGTCATATCCGTGCCGGAAATACGTCACTCAAGTCTTGGTAGACCCCGGCATAAAACACTTTCGTGTTACAATGAAAAGAATCCGCTACAAACTCGAATAACAAGACTTCTGTTCCACCGTCACAACACGCCAGTAAAGGAGGGCAAGTCACCAGCGGAGCTTTTGGCTTGGATATCAAACACGGACAAAACTCGACTGCATTACGCCGACCACCGAGGTGTGAAGAGGAAAGCCGTGAAATGAAGGTTAACAGCGATGGCAGGATGAACAGCGTGTTTGGACTGGAATGTTATGGCCACAAAAATGTGGATACCATGTACCGTGGGTGACTAGCGGGGAAGGTTCATGGTCACTGCCGACATGGTTCAAGAAAGGGAACGTTGGTATTTTGATCAAGTGCGATGTCGGGACGATTCGGCTGAAGATTCATGCGTCGCTGACAAGCTATTGTCCATTCAAGGATTTTCAGCCGAAAACGCTAGAGATTCTGTGACTCCGGCAAACTCAACCTTTTCGACGTTAAACACGACAGCGCAATGCTCCAGATTGTTTGAGCATTTAAGAAGGGAAGAAGCTGTGGCATGTGAGATTGCGATCATCATCGCCAGCAAGAAGCGGGGCTCGTAACGCTCGCGCTACAATTGAACTCGGGCTTGCCTGACTACATGCTGATGTGGAAAAAAGGGCGTGCTACAGATGTTCTATTGTCTGAGGGTCGTGCGTTATAGCAACATGACGCTTGTATTCGGTTGTTGGGCAAAGCAGTTTACTGAAGCAGTTTCAAGCAGTAGCATTCCTACGTCGTTATATACCCATGTGCAGCACTGGTGGCCTGGGTTTCATCCCCACGCTAAAACAGGAGTTTTGTTAAAGACGATAGTCTTTCTTGGGATACTTGAACGCAAAAATTTTGGTCTTTCTGTTTGTCTGTCCGTAACCCGATTCAGCTACTCGACCAAAGTTTAACCACTCTCTGAACGCCCAGCCATCTTGAACTGCTGTTTGCCTTCATACTTGTGAACATATTCGATCAAAAAAGTTAATACGACGCTTACCCGAGGCGCAACATTGATATGTTAGTGTCAGGTCGTGTAGGCGCTGTCTGAGGCAGGGCAAAACATAGTAGTACGGCCGGCACAAGACTATCGTCTTTCGACGACATTTGCGGTGAAGCACGTACGTACGCGGGCAATTTTTTTATTCATTTATTTGCGTCTAATCGAACTTTCGCTCATAGATAATGTGGATTTTTTGCACAGAACGCCGTCGTCGTCACCGACAGCAAAACTTTTTCCTACAGGGGCGGTTATCACGATAAAACAAAAAAAAATTCAGATGATTTCTGTGTAGGGTATTTTGCTAAAAGCACTTGTAAGCATTGGCGTGGCTCTGTGGAAGAACTTTTGACTGTGCGCAAAGACAAACGACGGCTCGAACTCTGTTCTTTAAGGCTGCGCATGAGTGGCCACGTCAGTTTTGCACCTGAAACCTAGCGCGTGACTAATTTTGTGTAACCACACCTATTTTTAACTTGTTATTTGGAATGAATCGAAGGGAAATTTTTCTTTGGTGATTCAACATAAAGTAATATTACATATTTTACGTAAGCTTGTACAGAACAGATGCCGACTAACACAAGCAAAACTACTGATCTCTTTGTCTTAACAGAATTATTCTAAAGCCACTTTGCTGAATCACGTTGCTACTGGTGCAGCAATTTATGTTCAGCAAAAGCCTCAAAAATAGTTCATTCAACAAAGTATACAGCATATTCAGAATACTTACGGTGACAACAGCAAGAACCCGAAAAGCTTATGCAATGCTGCGTCTACATAAGGTGAACTGGATGGGTGCAGCTCACCCTGGTATTTTGTACATTTTCGCTATAGCTTTCACTACATTCCTGTGGCTTTTCTATTTTCACTTGTCAAAACTAACTGTAAACTTTCACAGAAGGCGTGTGTGATGAGCCAGTGTTTTGCGCACTTGAGCTGCAAACGTTTGGTATACTTCACGACATGCAGTGTTTAATGGGGAAGAGGCACGTTTGGCCAACAGTGCCAAATATGCAATAGGCATGCTCTAGGATGATAGTTGTTGTTAATGAGTATGTTTCTAACCCTCTTCCAGTAACGTGTGCTGTTCGCCAGAGTTCGGTATTAGGCCCTCTACTGTTCTTAATATACTGTTACGATGCGATGCGTTTATTTACAAGAGATGATGGATGCGAGAGCCCAGGGATCGAGCAGGTCACAGTCCGAGCCAGCGTCATTCTCCTCTTCTTTCACGCGTCCCCCCCAGTATCGTAGCAATTCCCCCCTTTGCATACGAAGCCCACCGGGCGAGTCAGTTTTCGTTGCGATGATGAAAGCGCTTGAGACGCGCAACATGGATGATGTTGGTCTTGCTTGAGCGGTGGCCACTAGACAAGAGCCGGGATATCACGTACGTGACATCCCGGCGTTCCAAGACAACAAAGGGGCCAGTGTAATTGGCCAGGAACTTCTGGTATAGGCCGCGCTTGCGAAGCGGTGTCCAAAGCCACACCAAATCGCCTTTCTCATAGAGTACGCGTTGGTGGCGTTCGTCGTAGCGGTTCTTAGAGCGTCTTTGGGAAGCGAAAGTACGAAGGCGGGCGATCCGCCGGGCTTCTTCTGCGCGGCAAAGGGTTTCAGCGAGAGTAGGTTGGTCGGTTTCACAGAACGGAAGAATAGTGTCCAGAGCTCTACGCGGCTGGCGTACGTAGAGCAGATAAAATGGACTATATCTGGTTGTCTCGTGCTGTGCGGTATTGTAGGCGAAAGTTATAAATGGCAAGACGGCGTCCCACGTTTTGTGTTCGGAGTCAACATACATGGAAATCATGTTGACGAGAGTTCTATTGGTTCGTTCTGTTAAACCGTTAGCTTGAGGGTGATACGGCGTGGCGTGACGAAAATGGGACCTAGCAAGACGAAGGAGGTCTTCAACTACATCAGCAACGAATTGCCGCCCGCGATCACTGATGATGACACGTGGGGAACCATGGCGTAATATAATGTGTGACAGCATGAAATGCGAAACTTGAGTGGCCGTGGCTGCAGGAATTGCCGCAGTTTCCGCATAGCGTGTCAAGTGGTCAACGGCCACTACAATCCAGCGGTTTCCGTTCGTTGATCGCGGAAAAGGGCCGAGCAGATCAACACCAACGACCTCAAATGGTGAAACAGGGGGTGCTATGGGATGAAGTAGTCCTGCTGGCTCGCTTGTCGGACGCTTGTAGCGTTGACATCGTTCACAGCTAGCAACGTATGCAGATACACTTCGACGCATTTTCGGCCAGAAGCGCTCTTGCGTGCGCTGAAATGTCCTGGAAAAGCCCATAAGTCCAGACGTAGGGTCGTCGTGCATTGCTCGAATTACGTGACGTCGCAAATTTGTGGGCACGAGTACAAGTAAATGGGCGCCTTTGCCGGAATATTTTTTCTTGTAAAGAATGTCATCCTTGACGACGAAGCAGCGTTGACCGTTCGTTCCGGAGATAAAGAAAGGGGCGAGGCTGCTATCACTGCGTTGCTCCGTGCGGAAAGTGGTCAGGTCGGGAAATGGGACATCGACAACTGCTAAATATCCATCAAAGTTATCTTCGTCACACGCGGTTGTCGGAAGGGGAAGCCGCGAGAGGCAATCGGCGTCGGCATGACGACGGCCGCTCTTGTAGCAAACTTCGAAGTCGTGTTCTTGCAATAGTAACGCCCAACGAGCAAGACGACCTGATGGGTCACGTAGTCCAGTGAGCCAACATAAGGAATGATGGTCTGTGAAAATGGAAAATCGACGTCCATAGATATACGGGCGAAACTTGTGGACGGCGAACACGACCGCGAGGCATTCCTGCTCCGTGAGTGTAGTTGCTCTCTGGTTTACTTAAGCAACAACTAGCATAGGCAACGACGTGTTCAACAGCTCCATGGCGTTAGACTAAGACGGCGCCGAGACCTACACCACTGGCGTCGGTATGTAATTCGGTGGCAGCAGATGGGACATAATGGCGAAGCAGGGGTCCTGAAGTGAGAACAAACTTGAGTTGCGAAAATGATGACTCGCATTCCGCTGACCACCGAAAAGGCACATCCTTGTTGAGTAGGCAGGTCAAAGGGTAAGCAAGGTCGGCGAACTTAGGCACGAAGCGAAGAAAGTACGAGCATAAGCCCAAAGAGCTTCGCAACTCTCGTACAGACTGAGGTTGCTTGAAGCCGCTGACTGCAGCGACCTTTTGAGGGTCGGGTCGAACGCCATGCTTGTCAACCAGGTGACCGAGAACCAGAGTCTTACGGTTGCCAAAGTGACATTTTTTTAGAATTTAGGATGAGCGCAGCTCTCTCAAGGCAGGTGAGAACAGTGTCTAGGCGACGGTTGTGCTCGTCGAATGTACGGCGAAAAATTATAATGTCGTCAAGGTAGCAAAGACAAACTTCCCACTTAAGTCCACGCAAAATAGTGTCCATGAAGCGCTCAAACGTGGCTGGAGCGTTACATAAGCCGAAAGGCATCACATTGAATTCAAATAGACCATCTGGAGTTGTGAAGGCCGTTTTTTCCTTGGCCTTTGGGTGCATAGGGATTTGCCAATACCCAGACCTGAGATCCACGGAGGAGAAGTACGATGCAGAATGCAAGCAATCAATGACGTCATCAATCCTGGGAAGAGGGTACACATCTTTTTTAGTAACGGAGTTGAGACGTCTGTAGTCCACACAGAATCGCCATGTACCGTCCTTCTTCCGGACGAGAATCACAGGGGCGGCCCAAGGGCTACACGATTCTTGGATGACCTTTTTCTTTAACATCTCTTCGACCTGTTGAGCAATGACCTTGCGCTCCGCAGATAAGACACGGTACGGTTTCTGCCGGATAGGGTGAGCGGTTCCTGTGTCAATCGCATGACGGGTACGTGACTCGCGTACGCTAGTTTGCTCGTCATTCTGTCAAAGTCGAAAACAGTGGCATGCTTGGCAAGGACTTTGACCAAAGTTTGGCGTTTTTCTGATGACAGTGACTTGTTCACCATGCTTAGAAAGTGGTCTTCTGTAGGGTTAGTTGCAGAAACGATGTGTACGCTCTGGTCGCTTAGAGATGCAATGAAACTACAGTTCACATTTTGTTCAAAGAGGGCCAACAGCATCCCACGGGGTAGCATGACAGGTTCAGTAGACTAATTTAAAACCAATAATGCCGATCGCCGATCGCTGACAGAAAGAGCGCAACGCGGCACGAGCAGATTTTTCTTGGCGCAATTGAGAGGAACCGGCTCCACAAGAGCATCAAACATACCGGCATCTGAGGCAGAGGTATCAACGGGGACATTTTTCAGCGAGTTGCGCGGCAAGATGACATCCTCAATGACGGTGACGGCTCCTTGGCAGCGCTCGGGATCATCAGTAAATGCCAATAGCAAAATTTCATCGGCGCCGCAATCTACGGTGGCACCACACTCTCGTAGAAAATCGATTCCTAAGATGATGTCGTGCGTGGAGCTGGCCAGGACAGCAAATTCTACCTTTCACACCCTGTCTCCTAAAGTGACACTCACAACACACACACCGAGAGGACTCAGTGTCTCCCCACTCACTGCACGAAACGTTGCACAGCTGTCCCAGC
>JALIZH010021377.1:40000-57414 GCA_030522465.1 Rhipicephalus appendiculatus | reverse complement strand
CCACTACTACTGCTTCGATTGCTGTAAGTCAAGGGCGCATCTGCAAAACCACATAACATTAAGAAGAATTTGTTGAGAAGGAAAGGCAGGGGAGCTTAGCAGAAACTTTTTATTATTTGAAGAAGCCCGGGACAAAGTAATGACAACGACATATCAGCCAATACTGTCGAAGCATAATAAGCAGGGAATAAAAGGACGACAGAGCGGATAATTTTGTTTTATGCTAAAATTTATCAAGCTCATATGCATTATTGATTATCGTCGTTGTCAGCCTAGATGAAGCTCTGTTAAGAATTCTAGATTAATGGTAAGAATTGTAGATTAATGCAGAATGGGCTGTCGCGCCCAATCGAAGCCGGGAGACCATTCCCGACGTAAAAAAAAAAAATACGAGCCCATAGTGAACGGCATGAGCGAACTACAAAAGCGCAGAAAGAGAGCACGTGTAGTCGGCATAAATCACTTGTTTGTGCAGCTATTACAGAACGGCCCATATAGCAGGCAATTTGGATTTTCGTTTATGCGATTACAGAGAAACTAAAAAAAGCAATCTCTACCATTGTATGCGGGAGACCAGAGATAAGCCTGAAGTAATTCTGTCTTCAGTACTAGCCAATGTATTACGCTATACGCCCTGCCTTTTATGCGTCTACAGCTGAGCTGTTTCTAGCTCCAGCGCTGATATTCATGCAAGCTTCTCGTTAGTCTGCTAGGCCTAACTATAAATAAAGTAATCGCTCCAAGCTAAGTACTCTGGCCTTAGTTGGCTTCCTTTGTGTGCACTTGAAGCGTAACTGGCCCTCGAGAGCGTGTCGTGTTGAGCTTGAGATGTCTAATCGGGCCATTTCGTAGAATTCAGAATTTACAGAAGCTAATGAGGTGCTTTTATCTATGCTAGCTTTTGCAGTGGTGCTTTAACCGGCATAGTATAAATGAGTGCACCAGTGTACTCACTTACATTGGAGACATTTCTACAGCACCGAAGAAAAACTGAAAACTAAAGCCCTACCACTTTTGCCTTTGCCATTTTTCCAACTGTATCTGAACCGCGGATGGGCGGGAAACAGTGATGAACTTAGCCGAAGTAGTCAGTGTGATTAAGACACTCTCTGAGCTCCACTACTGGGTTCTGATGAAACTGTTGAAATAACCAAAAGCCGTGACGATTGGCGGTCGTATAAAAAGGCCGCAACAAAATAAATTGATGCTGTGACCTATGCAAAGCAGGCGAATGTCGTTAGCTGTTGTAAAGGTAATAATTGTTTCATCATAATCCTGCATACTTAGTGCCGACTTCGCTCAGCAAAAAAAAATAATTTGAATAAAATCAGCGAGCAAGGCAATATTATTTCATATGCTATCACTGCTTTCGAAGGACAGGCATTTTACATTTGCTGAAAGCATTCAACATCAAGAAATTCTTTGCTTCCATATTTGTCTTTTTTTTAGATGCATGAACGGGTTGTTTGCGAGCAATATGCGCGGTAGCAGTCAGCGCATCTTTATCTTAGATATTTTGTCTACGTAGTAATCTACATGTCTGTACCAAGTTTTGTAAATAATTACCCTGAGTCTAATGACAGATATTCTTTGTCTTCGCCAGAAATAGTCAGCAAACACAGTAAACACACACTAGTACTAATGACTGGCACTGTTGAGAGAAAATTAAGGTAGCTTTACACTAGTGGTGCGAAGTCTCAAGGAAGTGCAGAGCTGGGTGGCGTGCCTTGATTATTTTTATTCTTCTCCTTCTTTATTCCTCTCTTTATTCTCTATTTTTATTTATGTGTGTTTTTTCTCAATAATGGCCTTGTCTCTCTTTAATTCGATTTCTTTGTTTCTCTCCCTATTTCTTTCTATTCCTCAGTCTTTTTACTTTTCTTCTCTTTCTCTCTCTCTTTATCACTGTTTTTCTCGCTCCCTCTTTCACTGCGTCTCTTTCTCTCTATGTATATTTCTTTCGCTATATTTCTGTCTCTATTTCTTTCTGTCCTGCACTCTTTTTTATCTATTTTTTGTGTCTCATTCGATATCTTCCTCTTTCTCTCTATCTCTTTCTCTGACTTTCTAGCTTTTCCTGTCTTTCTTGCCTGTCTTTCTCACTTTTTCTGTCTCTGTCTTTCTGTCTCTGTCTTTCTCTCTCTGATGTCGTTCTGTCGTCAATCACAGTTCTTGCTTTCCTCGCCAGGACAAACCCGCGCACACGTTCTGGGATTGAGGCAGCAGATGAAAACGAGGATGAAGAGAAAGAGGATGAAGAGAGCATGTGCTGGTTCATGATGATGATTGTGCACGGATGAACTGTCGGCTTACGCAGCTTAGCTGTCAAAAAGAAACATTAAATAAGCAAAACAGAGCGTGAGAGAGTTTGCCATTCTTCGTTCTCTGAGTGATCAATTTCTTTCTTTTGAAATTAACACTGGATTTATATACCTTTGTCTGCATTACCTTGTTTGTTTGAAAAGAGACCCTCTTGAAATCCACAAACACCAATTCGTAAAACATGAAGTTTCTTGTCCCCGTATATTGGTTTAGAACAACAAAGCCTACGTGTTTTTTCTTTCTTGCTTTGTTATTGCGCAGTGTAACCACAATCTGACTATGAGGCACGCCATCACACATGGTTTTGATCCGATGATAGCATCTCTATGGAAGCTAAAATATGGAGGTCAATTCTCTTAGATTTATGCACATGTTAACGATCGCGAAGTAGTCGAAATTTCCGGAGTTCTCCCATTAGGCGTGCCTCATAAACATATCCGGGCTTCGACAAGCGAAAGCACTGAAATTATTATTAAGCATGCCATCTTGGTGTGGCACAACATTAAGCGGGACCTGTCGGTTTTTTCTTTAACACGCACCAAATGCACTGGCGTTTTTCCATTCAACCCACGCATCAGAATGTGGCAGTTGCGGTCGGGATTCAAACCTTAGACTTAGGGTTCACCTGAGCATCTAGTACCTTTTACATTGGACGGGCACGGACCATAGGTTGTTCTGAATATTCTAAGATCCCATGTAGTTTTGTAGAACTTACGCTGCTACCTATCAGTTCTTTCATTTCTTTTTCTCTACTCTTGATCTTTATTCAGCATGAACATATTTACTTCAAAAAAAACCTCCTGACAAATGTTCTCCTTATTCGAGAACTAATTAACACTGGCGTGCACTACTACATTCTCATATTAGAGTCCCTACTAAGGTTTGATTGGTAGGTCAAGACGCTTTGATTGCTCTGTACAAAGGACCTTGACAAATTTTATTGGGAGGCGGGAGAGGAGGGAGTTCAAGCACGCATTATGAACGCGTATGTTCAGGCGTACGTATGTATGTGTGAATGTGTCTACACATGCAAAATTTAAAAAAAAATTTGATGGGGGGGGGGGGGGGATGTTTTTTGAAACCCCAACCCCCCTTTCTCCCTGACAATGCCAATGGACTGTTCGCTGTTTCTCAAATTACAAAATTGAATAAATTTCGACATGCACCAGTTAGTGAGAAAAGAACATCCATCATATCGCTTTCAGAGCGCAGATTTATACTACACGTCAACACAACATGGCACTCGAAAAAGGAGACTGAAGGAAACTAAAATCGAAAGCCTAGAACATGGCACCAAATAAAAAAGTAGGAGCGTGTACACCCTCGATGTGGCCTATCGGCACCGCATGCACAGTCAGTATACCCTTTTGGATGACGAATTGGGCACAGGCGGTGTGCCTCAACGCACGGAATAAGATCCGGTGTTGAAAGAACCCGGCGAAAAAAAAAGAAAAAAGAGAAACGAAAGAAAAAAATTGGCCGCGTATCTGCGTGCTTCGCTGCAAATGTCGTCGAAAGACGATAGTCTTGTGCCGACTGCACTGCATGAGCGGCATGAGTACCACAATTTAATAGCTGGGCTAGCCGCTGGGCTCGTTTTTCGGACGTTTTCCGGGCGCGCTTAGACGGACGCCGGCGTTTCTCCGCTGAAATTTGGTCGTCGGTCTCTTCTCTGCGTTCTCTGATCATGTCTTGTAGAGTGGGTCGTATTTCATCAAGCGGCCATATATGTTTTGCCTTGCCTGAGACAGCGCTCTTCTACGATGAATCAGCCGCATCTGGCTGGCATTGATAAAACAGAAGAGGACGCCATCTACAGCGCTACCGGGGAACATCGGCTTGTGTTGATGTTCCCCGGTAGCGCTGTAGATGGCGCTACCGTGTAGACCACAGCCAGCCACAGCGTCGAAGTTAAATCACTGGGCGGAGACTTGTTTTGTACACAGCAGCGCCGCGTAATAAACACTAGGATCTTTATAATTACGTATCTATAGATTTTGTTTTAAAGGAACACTGTGAATAGTACTAAGGTATTGATGTTGTGCCTCAGGTATGCGTAATATTTGATTTTTAATTGCCCACGCTCACCCGTATGAACACATGCTTCTTGGTCAAGATTGGAGGTCGTAAGGCAGGTGGTTAAAGTTTGGCCAGCTAGCTGAATCGTGTGACGTGCCGACAGACAGACAGACAGACAGACCAAAATTTTTCCGTTTAGGTATCCCAAGAAAGACTATCGTCTTTAAAATAACGCCTTCATCACCTGCCAACTCAACTGTATTGCATCTCGCTCGTCGTTTTTGTCGGCATTCTCTTTTTCAAGTAGGGCGTGCGCATTTCACTGACGGTGAAAGCGCGAAACCTTGTCCTGTCCCAAAGAGATGGAGCTTCCGAAGAAGGCATTTCAAGCATTCTCGTGTGTACGCGACAGCAACAACCACAACAACAACGACCAAACAAGCACGAAAACTGATGCGGTGTGATGCACAACAGCCTCCACACTCGCTTCGGCAAAGCGTATCATGTCTTGGAAGTGAGGTGTCGGGAAACAAAAAAAGAATAATGCACACCTATGTGTCGTGGCCGCCGAGATGCGTCTGTCTGGCTGCAAGAGACAGGCGCCAATTGTATCCTGCATAATTCACGATTGAATTCGGCAGCCGCCTGGGCATGACGTACAAGACAGTGCGGAACAGCCCATGATGAGACGAGTACACGAAGAGCCCAGAAGAGCCACGCTAGTGCTTGAGACTCCTGTGCATAGAGGCACTATGCATGCGTCATGTAGGGCGAGGAATCGCGTGAACACATGTAATATCGTGTGGTAGAATAGCAAGGTAATAAGAAGGTGTCACACAATGCGAATTGCGCAACAAGAGTGTTGTTTAAAGCTGCACACCTACTAGAAAACGCCCAGCCATAATTCTTCATCGTCATCAGCCACAGCATCAACAAAGTGCAGATGTTATACATAAGTGTAGGGGCCACCTCGCTTATCTGCAGAAGGATGATTATAGTCATAGTGGGTGCATTCCTACATAACAATAATTATGATTAATAGCGAAATAGATATCATGCAGGTGTACTTGTATCAGTTGAAGCAAGAGAGTTTAGAACGGACCCTAGAAAGGCTACTCTACCAGCTTTCACGGTGGCTGTGCTGCGCGTTGCACGCAGGCCTGGTGTTTTTTAATAATGCCGGATAAAACAAGTCGAACGGTGACATCACCGTAGAGAGTTATATCAGGTGGTTCCTTCGTCGCTTCTTGTTTTGGCATGCAAGTTCTGTCAAATAAAGAAAAAAAAACGTGCAACAGACAAAGCTTATTTGCGGGAATAGAAAAAAATATTTCATGATTGTATCAGACATTGGCAGACAAGTTCTCTGGAAGCTGACAAAATGGTGCAATGTCCCTGGAAGAGATAAATGTTCACCATTCTGTCTGTAGTAGCGGAGCTACAAGGTAAGAAACACTTGGTTGTCGTAAACAACACTTTGAGGCCGGGGGAAAATTTTTCCTGCCATGGAATTTGAGCCCCCGAGTGACGGCTTTCAGAAGTGGCCGTTCTAGTGTGTGAGCTAACAAGTCTTTTCCGTTCGCTTTTCCTTTCATGTTTCATCGTCCTATTTCAGAAATCTCTGACAATTTGTCCGTTTTTTTGTCGTCATACATAGAGCACGCTAACGGGAAAGCACTTTAACTTGCATACAAAATATGCCGAATATCGTATCGCAAAGTAAGGCTTCTCATTTGCTACTTTTAACGACAAAGATAGAGTCACCTTTTCTTCAAAAATACCGTGCGAGCCTGGCACAGCACGTCTCCCAAATAGACAATTACACCAAAGCGGCAGGCCTAAGGGTGTGGGCATGACGGGACATGGAAAAAATTCTATCAACCTAAAGTTAAAGTAATTTTCATTCGAGCAACCAGTACGAGTTTTCAAAAAACGATTTCATTAGAACGCAGGAGAAGAAAGCACTTCACGGACAGGAAGAGAAATAGCTGCTTCTGTAATAGTCGGTGTTCTTTAAATACATCAAGAGGACAGACTGCTGGGCTGGTTGATTGTATGTAATTCTCGTAATAACGTAAAGAACTAAACGGACGGCCCAAGAGCACAACTAAGCACAGCGCCGTGTTCCGTCCTGCTCTTACACCATACTTGTAGTTTTTTTGCGCTATTGGGGGATTTATTGAAGTACATCGATGTTAAAGTGCGCCCGAAAAAGCACTGGTTGTGGAAGCACAAAAAATTAAATTACGTAACTCGCCAAAAAGATGGGGCACAAGGTACAAGAATCATAATTTAAGAATGTTGGCCAAGGGAGATAGGAATGAATTGTTGTGTTAAGAACCAGGGGTTCTTAATGTAAAAGCAAGAAGATGACCGACGCGACGTGACAGGCTGATAATGCAAGAAGCCAGGCGTAGTCGCGAATACGAAGGTAAAAACAACAAAAACAACACAATAACAACAACGAAACATTTCTTGCTAGAATAACGATTCACTTAACAAGACAATCGGACACCTTGGAGGGTGGACAGTGGAGGACAACGGTGAAGAGGTTGCAGAAACAGTAGCGAAGCCGTAAACGCCCCTGGATTAAATAGATTGCAATCATCCGTCAAGAGGGCTGAAGCAACCAACGCTTTGATTAAGAGAACCGTGCCGGCGGCGGCTATCTTCGTCCGTGACCATAGGTAGGTCGGATGATTGGACCACTCTGTGATCTGAGAACAATGTGTAGGGAGCGCGACTGTCTGACATTTCCAGATGAACGGTTTTTTCTTTTGCTTGTACCCTGCAACTACTGAGTAGGCAATAAGACTAACGACAAACTCGCTTTGTCGGTGACATTGACGAACATCTGCTGAAGAAGCCGTTATGGTGGAGCGCTTACCCCTTCAGAACGACAAAGCTCAATGGCGGGAGAACGCCTAAAGTATTTCCTTTTTTGATTCAGCAGGTCGCAGATGTCTGTGGTGATATTGTTTAATATATTTAAGCTTTCCTTTACACGATCGTCTGTGTGTGGCTGCAAACGTCTATGAGTCCAAGCTTGTGAGAAGAATAAGTTTGTTTTCATGCTTCCTTGTTGTCTTCTTCCTGTACTGGGAGAGCTCAGGAAAATATTCGAGCATTGTGGTTGATGTGTCTTAGTGGTGCGAGAATTGCGTGAGTGCCGTGAAAGAGACGGCCACGTTAGTCTGTGTCTTCAAAGCGCTACTCTGAAAACAACGTTTTTGTCAATATCTTCATAGAAAATCGGAGAGATCGAAAAGTTAGTGATGCTAACCAGTTAGTATCTGAAATAATTTCATTAAATCCTTAAATTTTTCAACAATGTAATTTAGTTTAAAGCTTGTTTAGGCTTCAATACACAATTTTTCTACTTGGATAACTATAACGGTGCCATCAGGTAAAGACACATACGAACATAAATGTTCTGGGGTTATCTGAACTGTACACCGCCAGTCCGTCGCACACATTTCAAACCGTGTCGTATTGACTTAATAAGCATGCTTTTCTAATTTCAGGTCTTGACTAGAGCGAGCCGCTTCCTCAGCGTGCAGGAGATGACACTTTGAACGGTAAGTTTAACGTCACGTGGCGTTAAAAGCTCATATGGTTTTCATGCTGCGCGGTCAGATGACAGTGATTCAGCATGGTGTGCAGGGGAGAACAGTCACTAACTACAATATAAAGATTAAAAGTAAACATCTGAATGGCTTCAAATGTCTTATACGAAAAGACTAGGATGTAACCGTCGTCAAAAGAAATCTACCGTTGCAGAAGCACATGCGCATCGACGCGAGAGTTCTAACACCGAGGTGTGGGATTCAGGCTTGGTGGCAACACATTTTAAGTAGCTTTCCTTGTAGAATAAAAAATAGCGCCCTGTGTATCCACATCTTCACGGAGTTTCGTGTTATTTATTTGCGCTAAAAGAAAACCTATCCAAACACTGGCACGGCTTTGAGCGGGGTGCGCTGATCACGATAGCGGCGACTGCAGGAGGTGAGAGTAAAAGATTCCTATACAAGTAGAAGTGTCCTTGTCTGGAATAAAAGGTACGCAGTAGCATTAATTTACATGTGAATGCATACACGTCGTAACTGCCATAAGCAAGTAGACTCTAGGAAGAAAAAAAGAGTCATCTGATTCTTTTTGTGGGTTCTAACTTGTCACATATATAATGCTCATGTTTAAAAATTTTGTAGCGCACAAAATACGTGGACACACAAACAAACTCGCCATTGTTATCATTGTTACTATATGATGCTCTATAAAAGTACACGTGATCTTCCTTTGGGGATCATTATAATCTCCTCGGAGAGTCATGGGATCTAAAACAGATTTGACGTTTGTGTTTAAGGAGAGTGATATACGTGGGAGGACCGGACTCTCCAAAAAAGAATAACGCGTCCACATTTTTTTTTCGTAGAGTGTAAATCGAGGAAAATCTCTCACTCGGTAACTCGGACCTTGCTCACTCACCATGGGCGTCTCGGCAGAATGAAAGCATTCAGTGTTGTCTACGTGCTTGATGACAGGCAATGAAGCAAATTGCTACGTACCTGCAAAGAAAACAAGGTGAAAACACTGAATAAATTGCGAGAAAACTACAATAGCTATTTCAAAATGACTATTGAGTCATATAATAGTACAGTCCTCGGGGATAGAGAATTGAAAAATTTATTGCTAAGTAATGCAAGTTCATGCCATATCAGCGTATTTCTGACTCGAACGCTTACATGAGAGCCAACATTACCGTTAGCGGTCAGATTTGCAGCGAGGTGGACCGGTTACCACGGGCGATTGCACATAGCAGTAGTTGTACGAAAAAATGATGTCGTGTTTCATTCCGAAAGTACTACACATGATTACTTTTACGTAGTGCCCAACGTAAGTACATTTTTTGTACCAATGACAAGTATATAAACGCTTACCTTTAAAAATATTGCTATAACATGACAGCTGTCAGATTTGTTTTTCGTTATTTTTCGCTTTTATGTAGCTTTTAGCCGTAGTAACTAAATGCCTCAGGTTGTGCCGCCAGGCTGCACAACGAACGTTTGATTCGCGTTTTGGAAACCGTGTTTACATGTAAGCGAAATTCAAAAACACCTGTGAACGTAAATTTAGGTGCACTCAAAGGAAACCTAGCTGGTACACATTAATCCGAATGTGTCCAATTCGGCATCCGTCATATTCATCTCATGGTCTTGCCACGCAAAACCTCTGGATTCATTTTAGGTGCCGGGCGCTTTCGGGGACCTGGCTGTCACGTCATCTCATGTCACCTCATTTCCCCTGTCATGTCATGTCGTCACTTGACTTCCCGCAGGCCAAACCATGTATAGCATGGATATGCACAGTACGGTATAGTAAGGTAGGCGGGAAAAGAAAAAGGCTCGAAAGAAAAAAAAATTCAGGGTAAGGAGGATGGAAACGAGGAGGGGAGAAGCCTTCACTGCATCACAAATGAAGGTTTCCTTTCCCGTCATGGAGTTCTAGAAGGCTGCACGGTTGGAACGCTAGCGCTTGCTTGCCCGTGAGCACAAGCGTCGCTGAAGTGCATGAGAGTATCTGCTCTGCACTTTGCACAGCTATCACGCAGAGTGCAAGTGCATGCGTTTTTTAGATGTGAAGCAGCTCTTTGACTAGCCTGTGTAACGCTGTCCCTCCGTGCGTCCGTACGAACGCGCCGCAACGCGCTCCCCTCGCCGCAGGTGTTGGAGCGGTGCCAAGTAGGTCACGCCGCAGCTGCGCGTTGACGTCACGCTCCCCTCGCAGTGCGCGCTGACGTCACTCTCTCCCTCGCCTGCCACGCGCTCGCCACAGCGCCCGCAGCTGCCGCCTGACGCGCAACGACAAGACCTACGCCAGCCATCGCTTCAAACGAATCTTCCAGCGCTCACCGCAGCACCCGCGTTAGCGCTGTTCAACCCGTGACGCCACCCGTGCGCAACGCTGCTGCTTCGCATCCCATCAGGGTTCCCTTAGGGAAGATGGTGTAAATTTTTTATTATTCACTCATGCAAGCTACCGATACACCTTAATCAACACAAAGTTTACTCGAATCACGTCTGCTGAAAATTAAGCGAGCATATTCCTCAAGCACGCCCTTAGACAACGATATGCTTTTTTTTTCAGTACAAAAATCTTCACAGGGCCCTGTGCCCAAATAAGGAACAATTTTAATACGTGAAACACACCGCACATTGTCTAAGTATTTTAAGTTACGTACACGAGTTCGCTATTCTACCAATCAGATTTCGTGATCTTGGAAATCATGCAACGCTTACAACCAAACGGTCAAAATAAAAGAAACGAGCAAGTGTTACGTTGTTCCGAAGCTGAAATGTTTTATTCAAAATGAATTTGAAAATAAAAGAAACGTGCGTTGTTATCAATCATTTAGCCAAACTGCACGTTTGCGAAATTACATCTTAAACAGACTTCAAACAAGCATACGTATCAGGTCTTTTAGTTTGTGCAAGTGCCAGCAAGCCAATGATATAAAATATCAATTATGATAAGTGCTGGAAACAGCCCTTGCATTTTCTCTTGACACGGTAGGTATAAAAAAATGGCTTTGCAATTAACGCAAACGGTGTGACAGTACCTTCGTGTCCTCAAAATTAGGTGAGCACCCACATTGCCGTCAATATATATTAGCCTAGTTACCCAACCACATTGCCGTTGGTGTATGTTAGCTTTATTATAATTAGCTGGTTTCCTATAAGTCATGCCTTGCAGCTTTATGAATATGTAATTTTAACAGGGCAGGGGACATGCGCCAGATGATAACTCCTTGGTATACAAACATCCTAAATTAAAAAAAAGACGTGTTAATTCAATCGTAAGCCTGCCGGTTGTGTTTCCGAGCCTGCATTGTACAATTTACACTTCCACTAATATGTCGATATGAAGTATTCGCGATAAAATGAAAGTAGTTTGCTATTCACTTTCTGCGCCAATATGATGCCACGTGACAAAAGAAAGAAAGAAAGAAAGAAAGAAAGAAAGAAAAAGAAAGAAAGGAAGAAAGAGAAAGAAAGAAAGGAAGAAAGAAAGAGAAAGAAAGAAAGAAAGAAAGAGAAAGAAAGAAAGAAAGAAAGAAAGAAAGAAATGAAGAGAAAGAAATGAAAGAAAGAGAAAGAAAGAAAGGAAGAAAGAAAGAAAGAGAAAGAAAGAAAGAAAGAAAGAGAAAGAAAGAAAGAAAGAAAGAAAGAAAGAAAGAAAGAAAGAAAGAAAGAAAGAAAGAAAGAAAGAAAGAAAGAAAGAAAGAAAGAAAGAAAGAAAGAAGGCACACGAAACAGACATCTGGGTGGTCTAAGTTTCAAATATTTTGATCTGCTATTTCGAGAGTAGAAAAAAGCGAATGTGTCGAAACAAATTAATTCGTTTCTGAAATAACGGGAAGAGATGTGTGCATCCAAACGCCAGACGATCGTGTAGACGAAAGACCAGGGACATTAAACAATAACAGCGTACGCTTCAGTTGTGTGCCGGCAAACACACACTAACAAACACAGCTACGCACGCACACACAAGAAGGAAATAAATCGTTGCGGTCGAGTGTCACCAGCGGTCGATCTGACATCAAGCTGCGCCTTTTCCAGGAAAAAGCCACAACCCTGTATATACCGAGTCGTCAGTTGTTCGTGAAAGCCACCGGAAAATCCAGCTGCACTTACTGCGGAACCAGTATAACGGCGAAGGCAAAAAGCCGTTGGTGTGGAAAAGTCAAACCCTACCTCCCCCCTTCTCTACAAACAGTGTTGTGGCCGTAACGTTGTCCAATCTGCCAATCGACAAATGCTCATAGACGCCACCACGGCTTTCTTAGTCGAAGGTCTTGGTCGCTTCGTTCCCCCCTGACAGATGATTGCAATCTATTCCATCCCACACCGCTTACCACTACGTCCCTGCCTCTCGACCCGCTCCGTTCTAACTTTCTTTTCTCAGCCCCACAAAAGTGTCCGCTTTTCTTGACAAGGCAGCTGCTATTCGGCCAACGCATGCTTTTATTTTTTTCCTACTTCCTGTTCCATACTCCCTTTTTGAACCCGTTATATGGGTATGACTGAACAGCTGTTTCCAAAACTGTAGCCTCTCAGAAAGACTGCATTGTCCTACTGAAATTTGTGAAAAACTGTTGTCTGCTGTCTACTTAATTTTTCATACATTGGAAACAAGCTGAAATCGGTTTATTAAGAAATAACTGAAATTTACCCCTCCTAAACCTTGTGTCGTCTCCACTGAAAGCGCGATGAAAAGTTTTTTTTTATTTTGATCGGAAGATGAATCAGATTGAGAAAACTTACACAACGTCAGGAAAAACATTCACGGCGCAAAGAATACGGGGACGAAGTGAAGTATGAACCAACTAGCTCAGCAACAAGCCCTGTTTACACAAGATGTTTATGTATTTTAAAAAGGAAAATATGTTGAGGACAAATTTCAAGACGAGTATTTTTCACTTCGATAGTTTTTGATATTATTACATTCGCAGTCGTGTTGCCAGGTTTATTTACGCAAGGCTTAGATGGCCGAGCCCGCTCAGGACAAAGCTGGCGCAAAGAACTTTTTTTTCCTCATTTCACTCTTATTCTCCTTCTTGAGCCGGCCCACACGATAAGTAATATTCCCCCCTCACCCCACCCAAATTTCTCACAGACGAAGCGCACTGCAGGTGTGATGCAGGGTAAGGCCGATTGAAACGTATCACACGAGCCACATGCGTGACCTCTGTCATAATCTAACATGTTTATTGCCCGCCCCTGATGAAAAACTTCAGCGATTGCTTCTCTTCCAGGCAATCGTGGTTATATTTTTCTTGAACCGTTTTCCCTTCTGAGTATGAAGAAAGCATTACCGAGTCTAGCAATCAGGTAATCCCAGACATGATGCATGACAACGATATCACACTGGAACCTATCTTCGACCGCTCCTGGGGAAAAAAAAGGCTGCCGGGCACGGTATACAATATATCAACACAACAAAAAATCAGCACACGTGCCATTGACAACGCGGGTCGTCCTGCATTTTCTTTCATGTGGAGCGGAGCCCATTGCCGACTTCAACCCTGAATAATGCATGTTACCATTTGCGTATCTGTTTCTCCGCGAGGCGGGTATATTTCAGTGGCTGCCACGTGTGCGTTTTCACTTGCTTGTTCTCGACACGTGGCTTCCAAAAAATGACGTAGTTTGCCGAAGGGAGTGAGTAGTTTGTGACGCTGCTATGCTTCACACCTTAGTATTATTTTTCTGTAGCTCTTGCTAGTATTCGCGCATGTCTGTGAATGCTTGACATGTCTCCTTAGCGAACTGGGCCTCTTCGTGAAACGGAAATGGTTCGTGTTGTCGCCATCGGTGAAATTCGTGCGCCCAACTTCAAAAGGTGAACTTCGCCAAAGAACGAGGTGCTACCGGCAAGGAAGCCCAGTTGACAAGTTATATATACATGTACGAGTGAGTGCGTATACCTTAGTTCTTTATCTAGTGTAACAGAAAGGCTCATTTCAAGCTTATGTGTGGTTCCTGGTGTACAATGACATACTGTAAGTTTCCAGAAATCTGTAAGAAATCCTAATAAAGTAAGGGAAATGAAATATTTCCTCGCAGTCCTCATGATTATTTTTTCTGTAGCGGCATAAACATTAGGATGGTGATAGAGATCAATCACCACAGTGATATGAAGAAACTGAATAATATTGCTTCTTATTACTTGAGAGAGCAGATCGGGTTAAATAGGAGGATTAAAATTCTTCCTGTGAAGAGCCTGTTCCGCTTTCCTATTTAAAAAAACGCCTTCTTGTAATTACTGCGGAGCTATGAAATTTGACCAAATTCACAGGCAATACTGAAATCGAAGTGCAGATGAGCGCAACTAGCAGACCACCATAATGGTGTCACTGTTTCAGAGAACAACTGTAGTGGTGTTAGTTCCTCCGAATTCGTTGACGTATATTCGTCGGGCCAGCTTCAATCGCAAGCACAGCCAGCCCACCCGTGAAACGAAGTCGTTATCTGTATTTTGTAAAGACTGTCACGTTTTCTGGACATCTAGGAAGAGTATGGTCGTTGCGCTCTTCCGTGTGTCGCTTTCGTCCTCACAGATAATATTAGCCAGATTTTATCCCCTGGGCCTAAACCATGAGCCTGAACTTTTTGGAGAGCGAGAGAGAGAGAGCAAGGGTAAAAAAAAGAGAGGGAGGTTAACGAGGGTTCGACTCGGTAGGCTACCCCTGCTCTACAGAAACGTGGAAGGTGAATAAAAGTTCGAGAGTAGGCGACAAAAGTTACTGTTCACACCCATGTAACAAGAGTTCCACGCTTGACATCAAAGAGCTTGAATAAGTCCTGTGGCCGAAATTTGAGCAGTGGTTTCGTCGGATTACGCAACCTGTATGAATGGTCCCATGATCCCAAAATCTTCTCGACGTTGAAGCAATGGTGCGGCTGTCAGTGTTCTAAAGTAATGGACTTCTGAAAGCGTGCGAGAACTGAACTGATCCGTTGCAACGCGCTACGAGCTATCGGTGTCTGCATCTTGCTCAGGACCAAACGAAGAGCACTCAGTTGAGTACTGACCATGGCGACGACTTGTCTACCTTCATCCGTCAATTTATAAGGCACAACGGAAGTGTAGTTTACTGTCGAAGTCCGATGTTTCTCATTATATAAATGGAGTTCAGAGCGCTCATTGCAAACATCAACTCCATTCCTAGTTGAAGCGTCTTTGACGTCAGCGCTCGTCTTTGTCGGTTCTTTATCCCTGTGCGCTAGTCTGTTGTAAGTGTTCCTTTCTCGTCGTCGTGTTGTTTGCGCAATGTTATATCATCCTTTATCCCTGCATCTTTTCAGCGCTGTAAGCACGTTTGACCTTAGAACCAAGAGCGTTTGGCTGGGGCAGCAGAAGCCAAGCGTCAGCTTCATTGATGGCAGGACCGTCCTTTTCCTTAGACGCCAGAACGCTTGGCCTGGGTGGAAAAGATGGGGCGATTTTAGACGTGGTCCGCATGGCAACGATGCTTTTGAGGGTATGCGCCGTTGGCGATGAGACCAGCGTCGCATAATTCATGCAAACACTTCTGGGTGTTAAGAGGGATCTATAACCTTTTCTTTAAATATTGCTATCTCTCTTCGAATAACAGGGCATTTCTTCTAAAATGGCTCGTGATGACGGTTGCAATTGAGCATTTCAGTATTCTCACACCGCACGTGGCTGTGGTGTGGGGTCTTGTGCATCGGGAACAAACGATAAGCTTCGTGCACACACAATTCACGCGACCTAACTTCGTGCACTTCCAGTGCTGTAGCGCTTTTGGTACAAAAGCGCGAACTGCGTGTCGGAAGTGGCTCACTTTTACCCGTGATAGGGAGTGATTCACCCTTAAAAATTATTTTTACTATGGCGACGTGCCGAGACAACACACACTTTGCTATGATGTCTCCTGACGCAGGCTTGATCAGGAATGGTAGGTAGGTGTTGGTAACGGCGTCGTCAACATCATAAATTGACCCAGGGTTCACTTCTTTTCCCAACGGTACATGAGAGAGGACTCCCATCCCGTTAGGCTTCGTAACTTGACACATTGTAGTATCCCCTGCAGTCATGCCATTAACGTTAATCACTAAGATCTGTTTCCGGGTATTCACTCTGACCTTCGTTATTTTCTTTGGCATCAGTGCCTCTGCAGACACAGCTTGCTGGTCTGCAGAGGCACTGATGCAGACACAGCTTGCTGGTTGAGCATATTATCAATGCCGATAAGTGGCGCGGAGACGTCGGTTAATATCTGTATTCTGCGAAGATCGCATGGTGCACATAATCAAACTGCATGGCGTGCTCATAAATCGTCGTTTTGTCTTGCTTCTACTCCCCAGCTCGAAGGTAGCGCCTCCAAATTCTTCCTTGCTTACATATTTGTGCACGGTGTCATCGCCGTCAGCGTAGCTCTCGGCGCTGTTGCGCTTCCTGGAAACAACAACCCGAGGGCATTGCGGTGTGACGTGGTTGCGCATGGGACTCCATCTCTATCGTGCCCCAGCAGCAAACCACACTTGACTTGTAAAAGCAAAGTTGGGCTCAAAAAGAGTGCAACTGAGACATTCGGCGTTCTACCATAGTGACAATTCGCCTTACTTTTTCAACCTTTTGAAAAGCAGCAAGGAAAAGGAAGGAAAGGCAGGAAGGTCAACCAGACGCGCGTCCGGTTTGCTATCCTACATTGGGAGAAGGGGACTGAGGGATTACTATCTAAAAACCGCAATGTGCTCTTCATGGGAAGGGCTCTAATTCTGTCATTCAACTCGACCGACTATCTCCACCAATGAAAAAATGAAGAATTTAATTTCTTTAAATGCTGTATCAATGGGTGTTTCCGGTGTTGTTAATATGTCTACAAGTAGTTATGAAGGAAGTCGCAAATATTGGGTTTCCGTTATTATTTTAGGATTTTCGGGTACATATCTTAAGACACCATGTATACGAAGACTGCCTTTTGTTTCCGTGACAACGCAGGGAAAGAAACAGAAATCAAAGTTTTTTTTTCCCACTTGGCGTTCTATCAGCTCTTCACAAAGCATGGCTCAATCAACGGCATATATGCACTCTTGGTTTAATATGAAATTGAGAGGGCCGTGTTGGTGCATACTGGACGTCATTATTGAGCGCAAAAAAGAGCACGGCACACAAAAAAAAAGTTTTGACATGGGACAAGCGCTGGTCCATTGTCTAACCTTCTTTCGTGAAACGTCCTTTCTTGCGCTTAATAAATATTGCACATTTTTGTGTCTAATCTTTTGTACTACGCTCGCAACGCTCATTAGCCTCGTATTTTATGACTGTTTTGGTATCCCAGCTCTAACAAAGGCCGATCGTCCATTCCTCATTAATTACCGATGCTTATATGAGCTTCATTTACGCTGACAATTAACCGCCAGAAAATAGTCTAACCAAGAATTTAAAGCTAACGAAAAGCTAAACTATAGCATTCGTAGTCTTTCTAATCTCTGCCTCTTTTACGTCGTTAGCATGGGGCGCTCGCTCGGCCTATTTGATCGGGTCTT
>JALIZH010021377.1:0-35000 GCA_030522465.1 Rhipicephalus appendiculatus | reverse complement strand
CATGTACAACATGATTTACATGCCACGCTCATGGCGCGCTGACGGCCGTTTCGCTAGCTTGATATACACCAAATTTGGTATTGCGTGACGTGACTGTATGACGAACATAAATGCCAAGTGGTAATATGGAAATCATGACATGTCATGTGCAACATGACTTGCATGCCACGCTCATGACACTCTCGTGGCCGTTTCGCTAGCTTGATATACACCAAGTTTGGTATTGAGGTACGTGACTGTATGACTAGCATAAATGACAGGTGGTAATATGAAAATCATGACCAGCATGTCATATACAACATGATTTACATGCCACGCTCATGGCGCGCTGACGGCCGTTTCGCTAGCTTGATATACACCAAATTTGGTATTGACAGAGGTGACTGTATGACGAACATAATTGCCAAGTGGTAATACGGAAATCGTGACATGTCATGTGCAACATGACTTGCATGGCACGCTCATGACACTCTCGTGGCCGTTTCGCTAGCTTGATATGCAACAAACTTCGTATTTAGGGACGTGACTGTATGACAAGGATAAATGACAAGTGGTAATATGCAAATCATGACATGTCATGTGCAACATGACTTGCATGCCACGCTCATGACACTCTTGTGCACTCTTGTGGCCGTTTCGCCAGCTTGGTATACACCAAATTTTAAGGTGTAAGCCTTTATGTATCATGCTGGCATCCGTCCGTCCGTCCCTCCAGCCGTGCCCTGGCACAGTGCCAGGTGGGCGCCGGGGCGCGCAAACGGACGCCGGTCGCGTTGGACGCTACAGCGCTCGCGCTTTTCTTGCGTAACGTCGCATTGCCCCTGCAGCGTCTCTAATCATGCAAGGAGGGAGACGCGCGCATCACGTTTCATTCTGACCGACCCCGTCTCAGTGGGCACAGGCGTTCGAGGAACACACTTTGGAATTGACAAATTGTCCGTCAATTTAAACGCTGGAACGCGGATGGCGTCTGCACGATGCGCAGAGCGCGAGAATACGAACGCATGCGAAATGGAGGCAGATTGGTCTCGCGTCTCGCTGTGATTCGAGGTAAAAAATTAAGCGAACATTAGTGGCAGGTGGTAACATGTAAATCTTGGCATGCATGTCATCTACAATGCCACTTACATGCCACGCTCGTGGTGCGCTTGCGTCCAGTTCGCTAGATTGATATACACCAAAATTTGTATTGCGCGACGTGACTGTTTGACGAACACAAATGACAGGTCCTATCATGTAAATAATGACATGCATATTATGTACAGCATGACTTGCTCCTTGCTGGCTGCTTCGCATCACATCGATTCCCACGGTGCGTGGGATCTGCCGGTTTTTTGAGTCTGGTATCTGAATGTTATATTATAATAATCAGGTAATGTCGAAAACAACAACAACAACGAATTGAGCGATCACTTCACACATCTCTTTGTTGTTTTTTATCTCATTGTCAGCAGGATGAACTTTACTCAATATTATCTGTCTATTCAAAACACTTTTACTACTCTCGGCTCGTGTCCCCACGAAAATCCATTAAATACTCCACGTTAGAAAGACGCTAACAAAAAAAAAAAGAAACAAAAGAAAACCTCTTCTTTCTAGGGGAAGTAAAGAGTCAGAGCAAAACAGCATTGACGACGTATTTTGAACGCTGACATTTTCCGACAAACTCTCATATACGTTTTTTTTCGTTCATCCCCACCAGCCATCTCCCAGAATTGTCATTTTGTCCCTATTTCGCTATTTCTGCTGTCTGTATTTTCCCTAGGATCCGTCAATGGCGTTTCTTTCACTTCGGCCCTTCCCCCTCTCCTTGGCCTTTTCTTCATGCTTCGTTGTTTTATTCGACCTCTTTCTGTCCATCCCAACGAGATCAGTTATGCTCCGTTTCCCTTTTAATAACGTCATAAAACTTCAAACGGCCATTCGTCGTTGCATGGTAAATGACGAAGCCACCTTTTTGTTCTGTGTGGGCGTGTTTGTAGGGTGTATCAAGGCCGTAACCAGGATGACCCGGATCTGAGGTCATTCCTTAGGCTATAGACCGTCTTTAACACATGTCACGCGGATGCAATCTATCTAGCTCGCTTCATTATTACACGGTCAAGTCAGTGTTTAAAGGAACTGCACAAAAATTTGACTGAGTCGACGGAGCGGAAAGAATGATCCCCAAATAAATTTTTGTGGACACCGCCATTGGCCTTGCCCTCGGGTGTCAATGCTATCGTGCATGCGTCGTGAAGACATAAGCAGGCTCCACTGTTGCCCTTCCTTATTCTCGCGTTCTCGGTCGCACTTTCTAGCATTTTGCCCGGTTGTCACTTATAGTCGAGCTTCAACATGAAGTAATATAATAATAATAATAATTGTAATAATGATAATAATAATAATAATAATAATAATAATAATTGGTGTGCTTGCGAAAACGACAATAGGATCATGAGGCACGCCGTAGTGGAGGGCTCCAGAAATTTTAACCATCTGGTGTTCTGTAACGGGCACTGACCTCGCACAACACACGGGCCTCTGACATTTTGCCTCCATCGAAATGCGACCGCCGCGGCCGGGATTGAACCCGCGGCTTTCGGGTGAGAAGCCAAGCACCGTAGCCATTATACCACCAAGGCGGACCCTCCATATGAAAATACAGCGTAATAGAAGAGACGTAAAAGAAAAGAAAACAAGGAAATATAACAGAAAAATATTGGAAGGCAAGAAAACAGCAGTTTATGCAAGGGGCGTAGTGACCCATAAAGAGCGCGACTCCATCACATTCCTCGATGTCACCGATTTCTGCAATAAAATTCGCATCAGAGAGAGAGGAATGAAAGCAGGAGAGAAAGGGACGGCGAGAATGGTACCGGTTTAATACAGGTAGTATACTATCCTGCACAGCAGAAAGTAATGGGGGAGATTCAAAGAAGAGTAAATAAAGAGAGGGGGGGGGGGGGGGCTATCAGAAAGGAGTTGCAGCTGACACTACATAGTAGCAAAGCGCGGCCGCAAGAGCGGTACTTATCCACGTGAAATAAATAAAGTTTCTGCTTTTCATTATTTTAAGGTCAGCGTTTGTTTTATGGGACAACTTTCACAAATTATGCTAACCCAATTTTAACGGATTGAAATCGTTGAATACATGGAGCTTCTGGGACATCTTCTGGGATGAAGCAGTGTCCATCGTTTTCGCCTTACATTGTTTTTCATTTTTCTAAATTTTTGCTTAGAGCTGTAGGCTACGCCACTGTCACCCGTGTAACGCAGAGAAAATAAATATAACCACAAAGACAAACATAAAAAGTAAATATAAACTTCCTTGTAGTTTATGAATGGGTTACATTTGTATTATTATTGTGGCCTATGTTAGCGTAATTTCTTTTCCACTTGTCATTCTTTTAAGCTCAGCGTTTGTTTTATGGGACAGCTTTTCCAAATTATGCTAACCTTATTTTAGCGGACTGAAATCGTTGAATACACGGAGCTTCTGGGACACCTTTCACAACTTATGCTAAACCTTTTGTAAGGGGTTGAAATCGCTGACGACGTGGTGTTTTTCGCTTGCTCTCACAATATCGCGAGAAAGAGAAATAGCGCTTGAACGTGCTTATTTTAAATTGACGTCTTTTTCGTAATACTGTACAATTATACAATTTTTTCCCAACATTGTAAAAGGGGACTTTTAGCTCATTGTATATTAAAGAATTGTTATTTTGCTCTCTTTTGCGTACGAATGTAGTGGCAGCATATTCGCCAAATTCGAAGCGACAAAAACATAAATTCTTCAAAAGAGGCTAGCAGTCAATTCGAGCGCTTGCAAGCCGCAATCGTAAGGCTAGAACGCGCTTTCAGCTTGAGTTAGTGTTGTTATTATATATATATATATATATATATATATATATATATATATATATATATATAGTTGGTTATATAGCAAAAAGGTATATACGCTTCTAAAAGAAACTGTTTATTTGTCTGTAGAAGCACAGATATTTGGGCGAGTTTGTTGTCCATGACGGTATTTTTTGAGCGCGAAAACAGACAAGATACACGAGAAGTAGCGCTCGTCCTTTTCAGTCTATCTCGTGTATCTTGTATCTTGTCTGTTTTCGCGCTCAAAACTACCGTCATGTTTATTTGTCGACGTTTCGATCGGAGACCGATCTTCTCAAGACCGGTGTCCAATCTCAACGTCCACAAATAAACAGTTTTTTAGAAGCGCCTACCTTTTTGCTATTTGTTTTACAGCAACCGAAGACACACTCTTAATAATCTACGTATATATATATATATATATATATGCGAGGAAGAAGTTCAATGGTTCCGGTGGGAAATGAAGTCGAAAAAAAGAGGACGACAACCGTACGAAACGCAAATTTTACTAACGTATCGGCAGGAGCGCCTGCCTTCGTCAGAGTGATATATATATATATATATATATATATATATATATATATATTAATAGTGTGATGAGGAACAAGAACACCGGGTTTCGGGCGCGGGGGGGAAGTTGGGGCGAGGTAGAGGAAGATGACAGAATAAAACAGACGGCCCAGTGTACGGGCGTTGTGTCTACTTCTCTTCATTACAATATATACACATATATATATATATACACACATAGCGAGGAAGCCGCAGTTATGACGCACTGTATGACGAATGTTGCATACTATTGCGTGGAGTGTGTCACACTATTTTGTGTTCCGTTTATTTGCTAATTCGGGCGAGATCAGTTAATTAACTTTTGAAAAAACAAACCTCGGCAAAGAATTCCAACAAGGATGCCTGCTCGAGTTTGCAAAACATCCAATTAGAGTTTGTTGGTCCCTATCTATTAAGTATTTGT
This sequence comes from Rhipicephalus appendiculatus, assembly GCA_030522465.1. NCBI lineage: Eukaryota > Metazoa > Arthropoda > Arachnida > Ixodida > Ixodidae > Rhipicephalus > Rhipicephalus appendiculatus. The sequence continues at coordinate 30,163 of JALIZH010021377.1, read as the reverse complement.
GTTCTTCCGCTTACCGCAGATACCCGCGAAATACAAAAAGACACCACGTGGCATGGCCGACCTCTTGCCTCTGCACCCCATCATTGCAGTTCTCCCTAACGTTTCGTTTCGTTCAGCTTTTTATAATTTTTGGCCTAGTGTGCTGCCACTTAATGAGACAGTGCCACAACAATGGCGATGCATGTGCGATGACGCAGCTGTTGTTTGCGCCTGCGCAAACGATAATTTCTGCGACTTATGAATAACATGAACCACCGAGTGGGAACCATATCATTTGTACGCGGAACGTTAGGGAGCGCTGCAATCATGGCGTGCAAGTGGGCATGTCACGTGGCATATTGTTGTACGATGCTGGCATCATTGTTAACCGTCTATTGCATGGCGTCCCATATTTGGCACACACCGATTAACATTTTTTATATCGGGCGCAAGAGGACCTGTGGAGAATGTGACACAGAGTAATTTTTATAGTTACGTGCACTTAATATAAAGCGCTGCCATCCCTAGAGCACTATGAAATCTAGACATGAAATATATTTCACGGTGCACGTGCATGCTCGGATCATGAACAACAGTGACTGCTATATTTTTCTTGCAACCATTTTCTCGTTGCAGAATCAAGAAAAAAATTATGTTGGCATATCTCGCGGCTTTGAAAATTCATGCTCATTAAGGCTCTTCTCAATTCCGTTTTCCACTACGGTATATAGTCGGAAATCGGTATGTGCCATATTTGGCACAGTATGCATGTGAGTGATGAAATGTGCAATATGATGTCATCTATGTTTTGTTGCACAGTGCAAATACAAACAAAAAGAAATCTTCTGAGGTCATGCAGCACAGCTCGTTTTTGCCAGATTTCAGATGTGGTGGTAGGTTTTGAGATGCTTCACGAAAATATCGAGTGTCAGCAGCAGTACCTGGCAATTTTTTGTTACATTATTGGCGTGGGTGCACGAAAAAAATTGTGTGAAGTCTAACCAGTGCACGGCGATATTTAGCTTTTACAATTCGTCAGCAACTGACGCTCACAACCACAAGTCAGAGTCGTCCTTTGCTTTAATAGAGGTCATATTCATTCATTCATAACGCAAGAACACATGTCGTTCTGAAATATTGGGATCCAATAAAGCTCAATGGAGATGGAAGAATTCACGTGCTTCTTATTTCTTAGAATAATAGAAATTATTAGAACAGCTAAATAGCGCAAACTTCAGGGACAAAAGACAACAGAGTGCGACACAATGTGTCGCACTCGCTTGTCTTTTGTCCCTGAAGTTTGCGCTATTTAGCTGTTCAAATGGAGTACCAACTAGCCCAAACATGCACCCTATTAAGAAATTATTAGACTAGCTAAACTATTGGTTTCCAAAAACACGTGAAATTGCTGGCAGTGTTCAATTTTTTTTCGTCCTGCTAAGCGGTTTTTTTTTCGCTGATTTGGCGGTTTATCTTGTCATATTCCTTTAGCATTCCGTACTCATGAACTTGATGGGGGCTGAATAATTTCGGCTAGTTATGGTCTTGCTCGAAAATTACACCTACGGTGCTGTATCATGTTCGGTAGTCATCATAAATCACGTGTCGAAAAAAACTTACTTGACGGCTAATTTGCAGTTTGCTTCTTTTTTTTGATGGTAATAATGTGAACAGTATATGCAATTATTGTTGATGCTGCATTTTCCACGATTACACTCAACTCATCTCGACATGGTGGCCCCCCTCCTTTCAAATAACTTCTTTCTTTCAATTCATCTTCCCCTTCCCCACGACACTCTCACGTGCTATTTTAGAATCTCACGTGCTATTTAGTTTTCTATAGAGCTCGCTTTGCAGCGTAATGGGCACACGTGTGGCAGCGTTCCTGTTACGAAAAGCGCGCGGGAGACTAAATTATAAGTGGCAAATCACATATGCCATTAAATGAACCCGGCAGTGCGTAGGAACACAAAGTTGTGTGGTCTCACTGTTCATATTTCTGTCACTTATCGGAAACAACGCAGGAAAACACTCTGTGTGTTGTGCTCAAATAAAGTTTCAACACCAGGCTCCCTAGTCAGCTTCAAACCCGAAAAAAGAGGTTCATTTGACCTCGGAACCAAAACTGCTGACTGCACGGACGAACGCCGGCGAACCGTTTTTCAAATTACCGATAATATCAAGATGCCCTCTTACATAACTTCACACCTTTACTGCGAAGGTTCGAGCAAGGGCAGTGAACTAAGAAAGAACAATTGATTTCACTTGGATTGATGCAGGTGGGCTTAGAATTACTACCCGCGTTTCCTCGAGCGAGCAGTCTTGGCTCCCTCAAGATGAACGCTGACGTAGTTTGCGAGAACGTTGCGCAGGAGCACGAATAGCTACTTGAACATGAACAGTTGGAGCCTTAAAGAAGAGAAGTACGCTCGTCGTAAAGGTGGCCCCTGCAACATGGGATCTTAGAGGATCAAGGGATCTTAGAGGAGTACTGACACAATTTTGGAACATCGCAAAAGAGACATTTTTCGTGTCCTTGGGATGCAGTTTCAACGCTCTATACACACACCTGAGTCAGATAACACGTACAAAACATTTTATTCTGATTTTAAAGTTTTCGTCACTGAGCATCTGCCTGCCAGGTCCACTGCAACGGACATTATCCCGACGAGTCAAGACAGTTTGTGAGTTTGCGAGCTCTGGGTCCTGCATGCAGCCTAAATTGCAGAAATCACTGTCAGGGTCACTCCACAACATGTCACTCATCGTTGTTTACGTACACCACGAGCACATGACATATTTGTCGTTAGTACGTCGCCAGATACTGTCATCCCGTGACGTCACACTGCTCTGACACGTCACTGATAAGCCGCCCTCTCGATAACGAAACCGAAAATGTTGTTTTATGATAGCGGTATTAAAAATATATCCAATGCATTCGCAAGCACTACGACACTCTTTATAGGTTTCTCGACACCAGTACTTTTGTTTAGGGCAACAATCAGAAAATATTTAAAATTCGTGTCAGTACTCCTTTAATCGCTTCAAGATTCCATCTTCCCTTAACTTCTGCATTTTTTTACTTTAATTGACGCACAGAAAAAAAAGTTAACAAGTGAAAGTTAGTAAAAGAGAGCAAGAACTTCTTCAGGTAAACAATTGAAGAAAAAGAACCAAGGAAATGTGCATAATACAAGTTGGTGACTGTTCGCGAGCTGATAAAAGAACAAATAGAAAAAAAGACAAAAAAAAAGATATAACCTCTTTCGAATAAAAAAGGAAGCATTGGGGCGTGTAGAACGGATCTGCGAATACATTTTTACTGCTCTAGAAACAGAGCCGCTAGTTTCCTAAATATTTAGTGTGTAGAAAAATCAGCGCATATTGGTGTGATAATTAGGGTGGGATTCTTTCAGAGAAATAGATTGATAATAAAGCACTTTTCACCATCTATCTTCTTCTGATGCTTTATAAAACCCGTAAACGTATTGGACCTCTAGAAAGGTTCTTTATTTAGAAAACAGCAAATGCCGAGAGATTTAAATTCTTTCTTCAGCTCTTTTTTGACAAGGCTTTCCCAGCGCCAGCTTAAAAATCTTGTGACGACAAGAACAATTTAAATCCGGTGCTAAGTGTGACAAACCTGAGAAAGAGTCTGTCGTTTTTGTCTTTGTTTATATTTACCGTGGACAGCGTGTAAGTTAGGAGCGGAGAATTTCCGTACGTTCAAGAAAGAAAAAAAAATGAAAAAGAAAACGAAAAAAAATAAACATAAGCTTGAGTTTTTCGAGGCATGGGTCTTCAGCTCAAATAATGGTGTTTATCGCGCCGCGAATCGAAAATCTCCTGTGTCTTGAAGTGCCGTAAAAAATTAGAAAATTAAAGAAGCGAAAGTTAGAACACTAGAAAGTGCTATCTTTTTTTTTATTTCTTTCATTCTTGCAGCAAAGTGATGTCGGAATGTCTTGCTTAAATGAGATTCCAGCGAAACATTTGCGAATATACCGAGCGCGTGCGACGCATTTGAAGTTGCAAGAGGTGACGGTGTCAACAAAGGGACGAAATTTCTCGTCACATGCTCTTTCTGGACTCGACTTTCGGGCTCGTTTAGTTAATTGTTTTTGGTTTCTCTTGATATTTATTTCTCTCTCTTGCGACGACGCTTCTGTTTCTTTTTCTTTTTTTTTCGTTTTGTGTTAAGCTCTTCGTGTCCTTCCTGCTCTGAATGAGCACATTCCAGAAGTCATTTAGCTAATTGCCGTTTCGACACCATTTGATGTGAAAGAAGCGCGCTGCGCTGGCACGGGCAATGCGAAGTGGCAATTGCAGACACCCCTCTGTTCGTCCATATTTTCCACATGATGGTTTCTCCGTTGTGCGAGTGTTAATGGCATTCTTAATATCTGTTTCCTAACATAAATACTTGGTGTCATTTTAAATTTATATATCTAGCTTCGCGCTTCAGAGAAACTCAGTTATTCGGGCACACAACAGTGGCAACAAAAAATTTTAAAAAATTATGAATTTTTGAAAATTCAGGATGCAGGTGATTTCTAAACTCAGGAAGTGTAGCGTGCAATATGAAAATGTTTGAAATGTGTCATTTTTCATCGTGTTTTAACTATCGAAGATATTTGTAGACGGCAAGGCGGCGCAAAGTGATTATCGTTAAATTACTTTGGATGATGGATCACTTTACATTTATAAGCGTTGCAGAGTGTATCGTGTCGGAGTCCACTTTCATTACAAACCAAATTTTCGTTACCGTGCCGGGCAATAAAGTGAAACTTATATGGTTGATCTGTTACTCTCTTATACATGGACAACCATGGAGAGATAGCAATTACTGAAGAAGATATTGGAAATCAGTATTTCTTGATGACATAAAGACACTCCGCTTGTTCGCCTCAATAGACATGCTAATTAGTCTAACGGTGTAAGCAGCAACAAACAAGATGTTGTCCTCCTATATATAAGCTCTTCGGCACTGTTAGCTAAGTCGGAACTTGAAAATCGAAAAGAAAAAAAGAAAGAAAGAAAGAAAGAAAGAAAGAAGGAAAGAAAGAAAGAAAGAAAGGAAGAAAGAAAGAAAGAAAGAAAGAAAGAAAGAAAGGAAGAAAGAAAGAAAGAAAGAAAGAAAGAAAGAAAGAAAGAAAGAAAGAAAGAAAGAAAGAAAGAAAGAAAGAAAGAAAGAAAGAAAGAAAGAAAGAAAGAAAGAGAAACGCCGAGTATGTGGAATGCCCGAGTCACGCGCACACGTATTTTAAGCTGACGTCCCGGCCCAGAAATCTATGGCGACAGTGCCCACAGAGGCGCCGCCACTGCCAGACGTGACTGCTCCGCTCTTCGTTGTCGGCACCGCGGTCATTCAGAATTCAGACTCGGTGCTGTTGGCTACCCCCTCCCCTCCCCGAGTTTCCTGTTCCGCAACCGCCGCCGTCTTGTGCCTTCCACATCCCCCCCTCCTTCCCCACTAGCCTTTTACGGTCATGGCCTGCCCCATCAACATCGTTTTCTGTATGCCTTCTACAGATCTTAGCTCTGCTTACTTTTCAGCCTATGTTTTTTGGCTGGTACTAGGCCTTTCGATATAAATCTCTAGAGGCGCGATTAAAACGGACGCCTGCCATAGCCATCGGGACTATCGCGAAGCAGTTTGACTGGGTACCTAACGTAATGCTTGAAGGAAGTTGCGGGCAGCTAGCATCGTATGTCTTGACAGCAGCACAGCGTTTGCTTAATGCTGTCCAGTGTTTAACAACATTTTTTTTTATTTTGGCAATCGGCAGGCGTAATAACGGGCCGAATCAACTAATTGGGAGAGTAAAAGAAAGGTTTCACATTCGTGCTCATTTCATGAGTCACGTGAAATGTATTTACAGAAAGTCAGGATATTCTTTGGGGGGTCATTGGTGGAAAAAAGTTAGGTGAACCGTCATAACCAGTGGCGTAGCCAGGGGGTGGCACACTGGGCACGTGCCCCCCCCCCCTCCCCCCGAAATTTTTTTTCGCCATGGCATACAGAGCGAAAAATGACCATTTCAAGGAGGTGCACCCCCCGAAATCAAGGAGGTGCCCCCCCCCCCCCCGAAAAAAAGTTTCTGGCTACGCCCCTGGTCATAACGTCCCTAGTGTTGCTGTGGTAATGTAAGCGATCCATGTACAATCGCGAGTTGACGAAAGCAGAGCGAGATGATTATGTCGAGGGTGACCACTATGAAGATGTAGGCATCTATGAAGTATGAGTTTCAAGAGACCATTTTGAAGGCGTCTAAGCATATAACACAAAGTTGCCTTGGTATAGCAGGAGCCAGTGCTCTTGATGATTGAACGTAAGGCGGACTGCAGCACGAGAATGACGGGGAAGCAGCGTGAAATGAATCAGATGCCAGTGATAACACCGTAAATAATATGGAGAATTAGGCATTTAATGTAATTCACATATTTGAAATCGCCCCAATAGAAAAAAAGCAAGTACTAAGGTACGCCTTCCAGTTATTACCGCAATTACATGATTGTAAGTCCACTCTATTGTAGGTAGGCCCCCCACTACCGCCCAAGAACCCCGGCAAAAATGGAGAAAAAATGAACGTGTGAGTGCATTTCGTAGGGGAAATATATCTACGACGTCGCTGGACTGACTGCACGCTGACTGGCTTCGGAGTTTGAGTCAGCGCCCATACAGTCACGCACTTCTCGGCCCTGTGCTCGTAAAATGTAATGCTGGAGAGTTTTACTTTGGAATGCATCACCCATCAAAACAGAAGACTCAAATTCTAGTGCGCAAAAGTCTCTTCACGGAAGTTATTCACAGCTATGCAAAGGAACAAGCCTTGCAGGTATAGGCGGGTATGATTAAATAAAAAAGAAAATATTCCGCAAGTGGCTGCCGAGAGTGTGCGTTATACAAGAGAGATTACGGTATCCATTACAGGTAGAGCCGGAACATAAAAATCAATGTCGTAACTATACCAGAGCAGCTCAGAGTCTTTTTTATTTTTTATTTATTTATTTTTGTGCAACGATACAAGATTGTCATGGTGCTTGTGGCAAAAGGTGACGTTACAAGAAACGTCACCTGACTAGGCCTCCAGCACCATACAAGCATTCACTGGACAGCATAATCACATGCGTGTGGTACATAATACACACAATACTAGAACTCAGAAATAAACAATAGAAATGACATTTAGGCAGTGGTGGGATTGCATAGCACAAAATTACGACTATAACGTAGGACAAGATACATCATAAACACAAATAATACAGAAACAATTGCATGAAAACGTTACTGACCCAACGACGATCATGGTGTTGCATGACAATAATTACAGCCAATAAAGAAGTACATAACAGATGAATAAAAGAGGCTCTGAATAGGGAGACGTTCAAAAATTGTGATTATGACACTTCGCGAGCATCACACTCAAAGCAATATTTTGTGGATTGCGATTACCAGTGTGTGGCATGCAGTAATATATGACATTAAATCTTTGTGAGTATTTAAAAGGTTTGGAATTTGCCAATTTAATAACTGAAGTCCATAATTTGTTCTGGTTTTTGGCATAATGAATGCACAATGTCTGAAGTGGTACTTAGGGGGAATTGTTGCTATAGGTCGATATAAACTTTTGAGAATCGCCTGTCTTCGGTTGTCCCGTCGTACCATGTGGTACTAGTTTCGGTTTCGACTGTAAGTCGACCCCCCAACTTCGGATTTCAAATTTTGATGAAATTAGTCGACGGAAAAAAAATGTGTGAATACGGCACTGGCGAATAAAAAAAAACGCGTACGAAGCAAGCGCGAGCGCGCAGAGTTTGCTGCAGAATAAGGAGGCCTTGGATCCGTCTTAAAACGTTTCACCAACCCATCGGCTGTACTAAATTGACACAACGGGAGTATGGAATGATTCCACGTCACTTTTCCGCGTCTGCGCTTGCATATGATATGATCATGCTTTTCACTACGAAAAACAGTGTAGCTATCCTTAAAGGAACACTGACATTAAATTTCAAAGTCGAGATGTGTCCTTCATTCGATTGCTCGTTATGCATAGGTCATCTTGGCCAAATTTGAATGCCGTCCGTCGCGTGCAAGTTATTTTATTTCGAGGGCAAACAGCGTATGAACGCTCAACGGAAAACTGAATGCCCTGCGACATCGACACTAGTGCAACGTGTGAGGTGTGATAGAATCGCACTTGTGACGTACGCTAGTGATACGCTAGTAACAATGACGTCGACGGTCTGAGTCTGTTTAATTTGGCGCCGACGCCCGGCGATGGTCTCAGTAGTGGCTCTTCTTGCTGTGTTGATCTGTGCGTGTGGTACATCGTGTCGCATCGACTGATTTGTCGTGTGCGAGCGCGATCATTCGTAGCGACACAGTACGTGCCAGGATGTCGGGGAGCCGCTGCGTAGTGCGAACCTGCCCGTCGAGGCGTGGAAAAAGTGGAAAGTGCGTGTCCTTTCATGCATTTCCAAGCGTCGAACGTCAACGCAGCCAGTGGGTCGCTTGTCGATGTTGACCGCGACGACGGCGAGTACGACGATGTTGACGACAAATTCAAGGCTGCACGTGTGCTCCTAGCAGACTAAATGTCAGCGATGTTAGCTGGATGTGACGTCACCTTTTTTTTGTGGCAGCGGGATCAGCTGGGGAGCGGCCCCGACGTGGCCGCGAGGTAGCGCTACCAGCACTACAATTTGGCGGATTTTCCTCCCGTTTTGAATCGCGTTCGATACCGGATATATTAATCAACATTACTGGTTTTTAATCGTCCCTTCGCTGCATTTTGAGTCGAGAATCGTTACTTGGTGGTCGATAGCTACTCGTGGATGCAAAAAAATCCACATGCGTAAATTTGATGTCAGTGCTCCTTTAAGTTCAATAAAAAAGTCAGTTTCACCGCAAGGGTGAAGCAGTGAATGCGATAGCAAGAAATTCTAATTTAATCGAAGTGAGGCTGGCAGCTGACTCTTTTGGATCCGATCTCACGCAACTCTACGAAATGCTGGTTTAAGAGCATACGGCCGCACCAGGGACACTGTTCGCACAATGTTCTCGCGTTGAGAGCTGAGCACGTAGGAGCCAGCCGCCCGCTGTCGGCTGCTGAGATTGCGAGATAACGCGTGCGCCAGCGACGACCGCGTTCGTAAAACCAAAGGTCGCAGTGGCTGCACGACGGACACCGCATTTCCCGGGTCGTCGAATAGGCGGGGGGGATCTTATCGCATACGCCTCGGAGCGACGGAGATGGGCCGGTTCGTTTGATGTCCGCTTCAGCGGCGTTTGTCGCCGCCGCTCCCGCACTGTTACCCGCGGGTATTTTTCTTCGTGGCTTTTACTTATATATACATATACATATGCGGGACATGACGGCAAAAATCAGCCGAGAGTGTCCATATAATTGCTATCGCACTAAAAGAATAAACAACAAGAATGCAACAATGTATACGGTACTAACTGGTGAACAGGTGAACTGACTGCTGAAAAAAAAAGTTTCACTAAAATACCAAAAAATACAGGCCAGTGGAAGCCGTCTTTACGAAGTTTCCGCGGGGCTTCATTTCCATAGTCAGTGCTGTAAGCATATTTGCGATGATTTCCAACTTCTGACTTAGACTAGGCACTTTACGGCTGAGCTCCGATTTGAAAAAAAAAGTCTCCATGTATGCGTGCTTGCCTATATTTAGTTTATATTACTGTGCGTTCATAATTTCCTGGCCAATGGTGCCTTTCCACAATGTTTCTTAAATGATTAGCGTCAACATCTGACTCTACAGCTCCTATATCTCCAGTTTATTTACTTCTATTAGTTCGCAGTGTTGAATTTTTATATAGTTCTTTATAGACGGTGAATTTTAGTGATGTTCTTAGTTTTCGGAGTCATTTTTAAACGTGGGGTTTTTGTTCCCATTTACTGTTACCTGAAGCGTGTCGCTATTTCAAGTAACATGTCCCTCGAAACGCGCTACTCAGCAGGTACAGACTTTATCGAAAGTTCAGGGTGAAACCTTCACATGCACTCTGTGACAAGCAAGACATGTCTAATACGACGCTGTTGTTATCCTATCGTAGTTACGACACATAAAACCCTCTAAATTACTATTATTGATATCGCTTTCTTTTTTCTTTCTCCCCATCATAGGCTTCAGGTAGGATTTTTCTATCGCGTAGAAGGATCTTTTTTTTTTTCTCATACCGCTAGAATGACAACAAGAATCGAGCCTCTCTCTAGCCTGGTTCAGATTCCTGGTTTGGAAAACAATTTGCTCTTTTTATCCACCATGCAATGCATTTTGTTTCTTGTTCAGTGTTTAGTGTAGCACCTCAATGTCTAGTGCTGCTAATTACTTTTCAGTGAGGAAAGGAGTTTCACGAAATTGATGAGATAGGAGACAGTGCTTCACGCATCAGCGTAATGCCTTTTCATGTTACGTTTGTGGATTGAAGTCACTTTTTTTACCGCAAGCGTAGATTAAAAAGCGCAGCACTCTCATCAATGCACGTAGATTCGAACATGCCCTCAGGGAGACACTCCCATCACTAAGAGCATGTCCCACCATTTTTTTCCATCTCTTTATTTTGCTGTTGTCTTTTTCACTTGCTTTTTAGGTACAGCTTTCATAAAAAAAAAAAATTCACGCATCACTAATCTCAGAGTTCTGTCGGGCCAGAACTTGCGCGAAGAAAATTTCAATTTTGTTCCTTACATTCACAGTAGTCGGTGAAGTGATAATGGTTCACACTCTCTCATTTTCCGTTTGTATCAGAGATGTCTCTTTTTTTCGGAAGTAGAAGTTTACCGTCAGAAGAATTTGCAAGGGGGAAGAAACGCAGCAAGCAAAAGGGACCATTTCTAATCCCAAAGTTTCCGGGAGCAATCAATAAACGAAGTTCTAAGCGAAGGTCTGATTACTTTCTATAATTCAGGTTTGGGCTTCTGAAAATGGGTGAGTGAACCTCGAATAGACGACAAGGCAGAACATATGAAGCTTAGAAATTCATAGCATCGATGATATAGATAGATAGATAGATAGATAGATAGATAGATAGATAGATAGATAGATAGATAGATAGATAGATAGATAGATAGATAGATAGATAGATAGATAGATAGATAGATAGATAGATAGATAGATAGATAGATAGATAGATAGATAGATAGATAGATAGATAGATAGATAGATAGATAGATAGATAGAAGTCTACTTTGAACCTGTCATTCACAAAGAACAACGAGCAATGTTTCGCGGCTCATTCAATGACTCACGTAACTTAATCATAGCAGCTTGAGACGGTATGGCTACTTGAGTGCTTAACACGCTCGTGATACACGGAGCTCTCATACGAAACTATTCTCTTTAGCCTAATGTCCAATGCATACAGAAGAGCCGCACAAGATAGTCTGCATGTTCAATGATGATCAAAAATGAAATAATTTGTCGCTAAATATCCCTCATAAATGACACACTGCCAAGACAAAATCAACTTCTATATCGTGAAATCCGACTCAGTGAGATAAGGCCCGCGGGGCTTATGAAGTTTCTATCGAACGAATACCTACCAGTCCCTCTTTTTGGGTCTTTATTACACCATGACACAACGAGAAATGCGAACGTCTCGTTAGGTACTGACAGAGCCTACGGGTCAGTAGTTTTCATCCGGCAATAATTTGCACAGCGGCACTTCGCGAGTACATGTCCGCACGCTCAGACGTTATACGGACGTCACGAAGCGGGACCTCGTTTCTGCAGCCCCGGACAGCGTCTTCTCCCATACTAAGGTACCTCCGGGGTTTCGGGCGCTGATTGGTCGCTGCCTTAGCACTAAGCTTCCCGTCAACCTAGCTGTAAGGCAATGACTGGTCGGGGCAAAGGGACGCAGGCAGCCCATAATAATGGGCTTAAGGGCATTCCTGTCGTTCGCATAATGTGATTACTAGGACAGCCTCCTCTTTCTCTATCAAGCACATACATACATACATACATACATACATACATACATACATACATACATACATACATACATACATACATACATACATACATACATACATACATACATACTCTATCCACTTTATGAGCTTTGTTGTATCAAGCACTATTTGAGCGTTTCCGTTACTTCGTGGTCTTCCGATGCACAGCGTATACTTACAGTTTGTGCGATGAGCCTTACTGCTAGCTTGAGTACTCTCTGTTTATTTGTTTATTCTGGATGAGTACCACTATGAGAGGCTCTGCCAAATTTGGACCGGGTTTCTTTCATAGGGAAGATTTTATAGGATTGTGAAAAGATTGTTTTTCTAAAGTACGTATTTCATGATCACGTATCTCAGCGTCCTGGATATCAACGCTGACTAGGAGGACGAATAATATCATTCTTAGATGTTCAAAGACTCGGGACAATACTGGAAGTACTTAGGTAAATGGTTTCGATACGTAAACTTTTAGCGCGCTACAGGGACACGAAAGCGACGTAGACTGAACGACATGGGACAACACACGCGTGAACTAACAATTCTTTATTTTTACAAAATCGTGACAAAATATATACACACAAAGAAAGGGGGCAGATAAACATAACAAAAAGAAAAATTCACTCATGCGTAATAAATACAGCAAAAGAGATACCCTCCTACATCCGGCGCCCACGTGTCACGAGGTCTATTAGCTTCCGGTTCTGTCTACCTCACTTACGTTTGCCTGTAATGTGCAAAAAGTTTACACTGTGTACAACCAACTGGCCCCTATTTTACCTCTTCTAGGATTTCGAAGCTTGAGGTGGTGAACAAAAAACGCAACGAAGCTTGGCTTCTACTATATACAGAGAGAATTACACACGTTGGTATACAAATAAATGTACACTATACCATGCTCCTTTTTACGCGTGTATCTGCGTGTGGGCTTAATCGCAACTAATGATAATACTGTCACGTGGTTGTGACGTCGACGAAGGCAGCAGGCGACGTGTCCAAGATGAAACTGTTTATTAGGCCGAACTTGTGGCCGGTAAACGGAAAGTCAGTTTACAGCAATACTCGCTGGCACTGATAGCGGCGAACAGACTCGAGCGTCGGCAGTCGATTAACTGAACATCGTTGGAACGCGCCGGCTTTTATAACTCACGCGTCGAACATTCTTGTCTTATCTCTGGTCGTCGCGCAAGCTCTCGAATAATCTTGGGTGTTCGCGTCTTGCGCGCAATCTTAACAAAATGATCTACTAGAATCGTGAACCTTCTCGAACACTGCAGGCGCGGTTTGTTCACAGTCTTTGTGGGCGTAAACCGAATACAGTAAAAGAAACGCGCGTGGCAATGTCCCCCTCTGAAAAGGCATCGTCCCGATGCTTAGAACAGAACACATGGAAAAAATACATGCAACAATAAATAGCGACAATAAATCAAGAAAGTTCAGTAAACAATACGCACAAGAAAGTCCAATGAAAGAAAAAAGAAGTACAGTCCTCAGGTTCATTACCGCGCGTAAAACGGCTTGAGGCGCACGACATGGACGACTTCAGGTCGCGCACGGCGCCGTTGAGAGTTCGAAATGCCGTCGGGGACAACCTCGTAGTCGAGTGTGCCGAGACGACGAAGCACCCTGTACGGTCCGAAGTATCGTCGCAGAAGTTTTTCACTCAGTCCACGTCGTCGTATCGGCGTCCACACCCAAACGCGGTCGCCGGGCTGGTATTCCACGAACCGTCGTCGGAGGTTGTAGCGGCGGCTGTCAGTCGTCTGCTGATTCTTGATCCGCAGGCGGGCGAGCTGTCGTGCTTCTTCGGCGCGCTGTAGGTAGGCGGTTACGTCGATGTTTTCCTCGTCGGTCATGTTTGGTAACATGGCGTCGAGCGTCGTTGCCGGACTCCGTCCGTAGACCAACTTGTATGGCGTGATCTGCGTCGTTTCTTGCACGGCCGTGTTGTATGCGAAGGTCACGTACGGAAGGATGGCGTCCCACGTCTTGTGTTCGACGTCGACGTACATGGCCAGCATGTCGGCGATGGTCTTATTTAGACGCTCGGTCAGGCCGTTGGTCTGTGGGTGGTAGGCGGTGGTCCGGCGGTGACTTGTTTGGCTGTACCTCAGGATCGCCTGAGTTAGGTCCGCAGTAAAGGCCGTACCTCTGTCGGTAATGAGGACTTCTGGGGCGCCATGACGCAGTACGATGTTCTCGACGAAGAACTTTGCTACCTCGGCGGCACTGCCCTTGGGCAGGGCCTTTGTCTCGGCGTAGCGGGTGAGGTAGTCAGTGGCTACGACGATCCATTTGTTTCCGGAATTCGACGTCGGGAACGGCCCCAGTAAGTCCATGCCGATTTGTTGGAACGGCCGGTTAGGTGGCTCGATGGGCTGCAGCAGTCCGGCTGGCCTAGTCGGTGGTGTCTTCCGTCGCTGACAATCTCGGCAAGTCCTCACGTAGTGAGTGACGTCGGCAGTGAGACGAGGCCAGTAGTACTTTTCTTGTATCCTTGCCAGCGTACGGGAAAATCCAAGGTGTCCAGCCGTCGGGTCGTCATGCAAAGCATGCAGAACTTCTGGACGTAATGCCGAAGGTACTACGAGGAGGAGTCGGCCCGAAGTGGCGAGAAGTTTTTCTTTAGAAGAACGCCGTTGCGCATGAAAAACGACTCCAGTCCTCGTCTGAATACCTTTGGAGCCACAGTGGCTTTGCCCTCGAGGTATTCCATAAGGCCCTTAAGTTCCGGATCGGCGCGTTGTCGCTCGGCGAAGTCGTCGGAACTTATGGTTCCCAGGAAGCCGTCATCATCCTGGTCGTCCAGCGGCGGTGGGTCGACGGGGGGCACGAGACAGGCAGTCGGCGTCAGAGTGCTTTCTTCCGGACTTGTAAATGACGGTAATGTCGAATTCTTGAAGTCTCAGACTCCATCTTGCGAGGCGACCGGAAGGGTCCTTCAGGTTAGCTAGCCAACACAAGGCGTGGTGGTCGCTCACAACTTTGAAGGGCCTGCCGTAGAGGTAGGGGCGAAACTTTGACGTTGCCCAGATGATGGCAAGGCACTCCTTTTCTGTTGTGGAATAGTTGGCTTCCGCCTTGGATAGCGACCGGCTAGCATAACTGATAACCCTTTCCACGCCGGCAGTTCTCTGGACAAGAACGGCGCCGAGTCCTACGCTACTTGCGTCGGTGTGGATTTCCGTGTCGGCGTGTTCGTCGAAATGCGCAAGTATTGGAGGCGTCTGCAGGCGTCGTTTCAATTCTTGAAATGCTTCGACTTGCGCCGCTCCCCACTTGAATTCCACGTCATTTTTCGTTAGCTGAGTTAGTGGCTCGGCGATGCGTGAAAATTCCTTGACGAAGCGTCTATAATAGGCGCACAAGCCGAGAAATCGTCGAACGGCCTTCTTGTCGGTGGGCGGCGGGAAGGCAGCGATTGCAGCTGTTTTTCGCGGGTCGGGGCAAACTCCAGACTTGCTGATTACGTGACCCAAGAATAGAAGTTCCTCATATGCGAAGCGGCACTTTTCTGGCTTCAGGGTGAGTCCAGAGGCCTTGATTGCTTGAAGTACAGCTTCAAGGCGCCGGAGATGTTCGTCGAAGTTTGAAGAAAACACAACGACGTCGTCCAAGTACACAAGGCAGGTCTGCCACTTCAAGCCGGCCAGTACAGTGTCCATAACACGTTGGAACGTCGCAGGTGCCGAGCAAAGACCGAAGGGCATGACTTTGAACTCGAAGAGACCGTCTGGTGTGATAAAGGCAGTCTTCTCTCGGTCTCTCTCGTCGACCTCGATTTGCCAATAGCCGGTCTTGAGGTCCATCGACGAAAAATACTTCGCGTTGTGGAGTCGGTCCAGGGCGTCGTCGATACGTGGGAGAGGATACACGTCCTTCTTCGTGATTTTGTTCAGGCGGCGATAATCGACGCAGAAACGGAGGGTTCCGTCCTTCTTCTTCACTAAAACCACGGGTGACGCCCACGGACTCTTTGAAGGCTGGATGATGTCGTCGCGTAGCATTTCGTCGACTTGTTGCTTTATGGCCTCGCGTTCCCGCGTTGAAACTCTGTACGGGCTCTGACGTAGTGGCCTGGAACTTTCGTCTGTTATGATGCGGTGTCGTGCGACCGGGGTCTGTCGAACTCTTGACGACGACGAAAAGCAGTCGTTGTATTGCAGGAGCAGGGTTTTGAGCTGTTCTTGTTTATCCGTCGGAAGGCTCGGATTGACGTCGAAATGTGGTTCGGAACCTCGAATTGTTGAAGCAGGTTCGGCAGCATCGAATAGGGCGAAAGCATTGCTGGCGGCCACGCATTCGTCGATGTAGGCGACCGTCGTACCAATGTTGAGGTGCCTATATTCGTGGCTGAAGTTTGTCAGCACTACCTTTGCTTTACCGTCACGCAGCTCGGCTATACCTCTTGCGACGCAAATTTGACGGTTCAGGAGTAGGTGCTGATCGCCCTCGATGACGCCTTCAAGGTTCGCAGGGTTTTCGGTGCCGACGGAAATAATGACGCTGGAGAGCGGCGGAACGGTCACCTGCTCCTCTATCACATTCAATGCGTGGTTCCCTGGCGTCGCGAGGGGGTGGGAGCGCCTTGTCTGAGGTTAGTGTTATCGACTCAGACCTTAGGTCGATGACGGCGCCGTGGTCACTTAGGAAGTCCATTCCAAGTATCACATCCCTGGAGCAGTTTTGTAGGATTACAAAGCTCGCAGGATAAGTCCGGTTACTGACGGTGACTCTTGCCGTGCAGACTCCAATCGGCGTTATCAGGTGGCCTCCAGCTGTCCGGATTTCGGGTCCACTCCAAGCGGTCTTTACTTTCTTCAGCTTCGTCGCGAAAGACCCACTGACGACGGAATAGTCGGCACCAGTGTCGACGAGAGCGGTGACGTTGTGACCGTCGATGAGAACGTCGAGGTCGCTAGTTCGTCGTCTCGCGTTGCGGTTAGGTCGCGGCGTCGGGTCACGGCTGCGTCGGTTTGTTCCGCCGGTTCCACGTTGCGTAGTGATGTCTTCTTCGGGCTGCGAAGTTTCCACGCCAGGGCCTCGATTGTCTTGTGACGGGTTCTTTAGATTTCGTTGCGGCATCGTCGTCGGCGGCGGCGGAGGATCTTCGGTAGTTCGTCGTACAGCAACCGCACCTCCATCGGTTGCTGCCCTTAGTTTTCCGAGTAAGGGCTAGGAGATCGGCCCCGGTTTGGGCCAGCGTACTGCCGGCGGTGCGGTGACATGTAGCGGCCGGGCGATGGCGAGCGGGATGGTCGTCGGGGTGTCCACTGAGCTCCTGCGAGGTAGTCGGCGATGTCGCGTGGTCTTTGACCCCGCTGTGGACGCGGCGCGTCGATGGCGAAACCACGCAGTCCCATCTGACGGTACTGGCAGCGGCGGTAGGTGTGGCCAGCTTCTCCGCAGTGATAGCACAGTGGGCGGTGGTCAGGGGCGCGCCAAACGTCGGTCTTTCTCGGAGCGTTGCGCTGGCCGGCGGGTAGACGGTATGGCGTCGGTGGTGGTGGCGGCGCCGTATGGCGGCGGAACTGCGTTGGTGCGAAGCCTTCACGTGGGCGCGGTGGTGGAGCGTTACGACGCGCTGCCGCAGCGTAGCTCATAGCCTGCGGTTGCTGCTCTACTAGCTGAGGAACGCCCAGGGATTGCTGGATCTCCTGGCGCACGACGTCAGCGAGAGAATCCACTTGAGGTTGGGAGGATGGCAACAGCTTACGCAGCTCTTCCCTAACTATAGCCCTGATGGTCTCGCGCAGGTCGTCGGATTGCAGCGCGTGACTCTCTCCGTAGGTCGTTAAGGGGAATCCGGCGGTTGTACTGCGTCGTACGCATTTCAAGGGCCTTTTCTATCGTCGTTGCCTCGGTGAGGAATTCGTCGACAGTCTTGGGTGGGTTGCGGACAAGTCCTGCAAACAGCTCTTGCTTGACACCTCGCATCAGGAACCGGAGCTTCTTCTCCTCAGCCATGGCGGGGTCGGCGTGCCGGAACAGTCGATTCATCTCCTCCGTGTAGATAGCGATGCTTTCATTGGGCAGCTGCACACGGGTCTCCAACATAGCTGCGGCTCGTTCCTTGCGGACCACGTTGGTAAACGTGCTTAGGAACGTCGTCCGAAAGAGATCCCAGGTTTGTAACGTGGATTCATGGTTCTCGAACCACGTCCTCGCGGCGTCTTCTACGTAGAAGTAGGCGCGGCGCAGTTTTTCGTCAGAGTCCCAGTTATTGAAAGCCGCGACTCGTTCATACGCCTCCAGCCAGGTCTCGGGGTCCTCGCTTGGCGATCCATGGAAAGTCGGCGGCTCTCTCGGTGGCTGGATCACGATCGTTGTAGGGGACGCAGCGGCCGTCATCGTGCCTGTCGTCTTCGTCGCCGTGCCTTTTGGCTTGTCCGGTAGGAGTCCGTATTGTGGTGCCAGTCCTTGTAGTCTCCGGCTAGCTCGACTCTCCTGGATGGTGTCGGTTTCTTCTTGGCGACTTGGGCTGGGTTCACGGCTTGACGGGGGTGTCCGGTACATGAACGAAAAGCACCTCCACCAGATGTCACGTGGTTGTGACGTCGACGAAGGCAGCAGGCGACGTGTCCAAGATGAAACTGTTTATTAGGCCGAACTTGTGGCCGGTAAACGGAAAGTCAGTTTACAGCAATACTCGCTGGCACTGATAGCGGCGAACAGACTCGAGCGTCGGCAGTCGATTAACTGAACATCGTTGGAACGCGCCGGCTTTTATAACTCACGCGTCGAACATTCTTGTCTTATCTCTGGTCGTCGCGCAAGCTCTCGAATAATCTGGGGTGTTCGCGTCTTGCGCGCAATCTTAACAAAATGATCTACTAGAATCGTGAACCTTCTCGAACACTGCAGGCGCGGTTTGTTCACAGTCTTTGTGGGCGTAAACCGAATACAGTAAAAGAAACGCGCGTGGCAATACAATACGTTCCTGAGTCCCGCCGAATACTTAAAAGGAAAAAAAATGCAAACAAATAAAATCACCATTCTTGTAATCATAATTTAGACGTCACCTATCAACTCTCTGCGGCCACAAACCCTTTTTGCTCCTCATCCTGACCTCATTCACAGCAGTCGGAGCGGGAGGAAAGCATCGCAAGACGTCTTCCCAAGGACCGAGTAACGCACTTGTTAGGAGAGCCTGTGCACAATGAATGGCGGCTGCATGCCTTCATTTCCTGCTGACTCTTGCTCTCCAAGATACCGCGCACACAGTGTCGCTTCCGGCAGCTCTCTCACTGTCTCTCCCCATCATTCATGGTTTCCTATTCTCTAACCCTTTCTCACCCCCCCCCCCTGACTGCTTTCATCGCACTGAATCCTCAGGAGACCGTCGCCTAGCATCCTGGCCCATCCATACGTGGGTGGCCTGCCAGAAACCGAACAGGAAAAACCATTACCATTCGCTTCCTTTGTGCTCTTTTCCGTTCTGTGCATTCTGACAGCCTGTTGACTCTCTGTGCCGCCGGAAATAGAAAGCGGATATAGGCAACGGAAGAAGAACTCCAGTAATAAACACGCCTCACGAACAGGTTCTGCTGTGTTTTTCTTACTCAATTTCTTGAAAGCTTACTTAGACCTGTGGACTTTTTTCAAAGTCCTTACTTACAGTTGAATTGGATGTGCGTAAGTTAAAAGAGGCCTGATAATTTGAGCTGACTACTGCCATTCTAAGGACTCTAGCTGCTCAGTCGCGTTATGCGCCAGCCTTGCGTGGGAAGAGGTGCAGAAGTCAATCAGATCATTTTTTCTGACCAAACACCTTGCCTGACCAAAAACCAGCCCAAACAACTTGCCAAAACTGTGCAGTCTAAAAATGGAAGTGCGGGATGTGATAAGTCGGTAACTTTATTCGAATGCATTATAAAGTGCGCTATCTGTACAGCGTCTCTAATAGAGGGCAATGGTTGTGCAAATATAGTGATTTGTCCGCAACAATGGACATGCGGCCACGATTATGTCACTCCGCGTATTCTATACAAAAGCACTAACTCTCTTGCTAGGAATGTGTGCATGAAATAACAGCCAATACCTCGATAAGTATGACTTCGTTTTCACTTTTACTTCTAGAGAAAACGGAAAGATAAGAACGCTAAGGCTTGGCTGAGTTGGTGATTCATACTTGGGTACAGCACAAAGCACAAAGAGCGCAGACGAATAAACGGCACAACCACATTTCACCACATAATCGTCAGCTTTATTCGTTGTGCGCACTGTCCCGAAGTACAACTCTGTCTATAGGTGTTGTCTGCACAATTTTACCAATGTAACTCCTGACCTCCGGTGTCTCAAATGCGTTTTATTGAAATAGCAATTATATGGACACTCTCGCCGCATTTATTGCTGCTGACGTCGCCGTCATGCCCCAAATATGTATTTGTATGTATATATACTTAAAATTCACGAAGAAAACAAATCAGAAGAAAAAAACTTGAAGTGCGCCACCGGAATTAAAACCTGCGACCCATTGCTCCGCAGCGTGCGCGTTAGACAGGTCTGCCGCGTGCCACCCAACTTTCGAGTGATAACGGCAAACATTTACCGCTAGTGGTACGCAGAGGCGCTTCGGCGTGTTCAGTACCACCAGCGAGATAATGCGAAGGGCGCATTTCGAAGCAACGCTCCTAATTTTGTTTTAACTGCTCTTGACACGCGCACTAAGAAGTGGCCCATGTCGGCATTCATTCGCGATGTGGAATGCCGGGCAAGCAATGCTTCGAACGCCACATGCCGCAGGAGGCTTAGAGGAGTCACTCCACGCGGCGCGGTGTTCGAAAACGAGGCGCTGGCATAGTCGACACTTGCATCGCGTGGATAAAACACGAAGTAACAATTGTGACAGTTGTTAGTTCACGTTCATCCTGTGTATATATGTGCGTTCTTTTCGAGCGTCCTTCTATGTGTTTGTGCAGTGACAGTTGACAGCTGTGACAGTTGATAATTCGCGCCCATCCTGTGTGTGTTCTCTTCGCGCGTCCTTTGCAACTGAGCGAAGATCTACCAGTATCGAGTAGCTTCCTGGTCATTGTGCAGCGCTCCAATTTCTTGCTATCGCATTCATTGCTTCTTCCTTGTGGCAAAACTGTAAATTTTTTTAAATGCGAAGCATTTTTTTGCGTACTGTAAGCACTTTTGCGTTTCTTTCTTTCTATCTATCTATCTATCTATCTATCTATCTATCTATCTATCTATCTATCTATCTATCTATCTATCTATCTATCTATCTATCTATCTAGCCGCTTACGTCTGGGTGCTCTCGTGATCGCCTCCTTAACTTGGGGTAGACCAAAATTTGTATGGGAGAGTAAGAGGTACTGACGAATATGTCTGGCTGGTCATGACGCACACGTCATCACACACTTTCTGCAGACACGTGTGGCATATACCCGTATACCATGGGCCGCGGTATGCAGGTATGCGCCACAGGTGTTTGACAATTTACGTCTACCCAGGAACGGCGAGGACAGACATTAGTAATTTAAATGCGAGAGCGTTCAGAAAAACTGACGTCAGCAACGTTCCCCAAACGAATGCAAATAATAATAATCAGGGTCCCAGCAGGTATCGAACCCAAACAATCTGCGCGGCAATCAAGTATTCTACCACAGAGCCACGCCAGGTCTCTAAACTGCTCTGGAAAAAGACCCCATGCAGGTGTAATGTTGGTGAAACGTCAATTGTGGTTGCAGTGCAGGCCATCTAATTTTATAAACATTACATATGTACTCCTGTGGGGCAGGCATCATGTTGGGTTAACGTCAATTGTATACTTAAGCCCCATTCACTGTAGTGTATCTCTGTTGCATTATCCAGGGCTACCATCCTCGCAAGCACAAGTGCTACACATCAGCTTACCGCTTCTAGTGTTGTTAATACCCATGTTTCTGTTGGCATCGTTCCTAAGCTGTAAACGGCTGGTTATATGAAACATATGCGACTGTTCAGCATATGTCCATGCGTACAACTTTTGTACATATCTTTAACGCCATTTCGTCACGTTTCGCTCAATTAGAAAATTACAAGCCAGTCACATTGCCTCCGCATGCTTCGCATAGCATCGATTGGCTTGGTACTTGGGATCTGCCGAATTTTTTCTTAATCCTGCCTCTTCGCGGACAATGAGAGTAATGGAGTGTTGATGAGTGACTCTAGGGAAGAAGCGATACGGGGAACGTTCTTTCTGCTCTCGAGGCCGACGGTGTTCTCCTGAATGCAGTACAAAAGCCGTGAAAATCGAGATGACCGCTAGCAAGAAATCTCTTGTGCCTGCCGCTGCATTCACACTGCCTCCTTGGACTCAAGGACTGCCGATAACGATCGGCCTCCATCCTGATGGGTACACCCTTTTGTTCAGTGTCCTTGCAGCGGACGACCCGGCATGGTTCGCAGATACAAGCTTCCTGTTCTCTCACTCTTTCTGCGAGAGTGGTGTGGGAGCTCGTTCGTAAAAGAGCCGATGAAACAGAAAGCAAGGATGTGTCCCATTGTGCTTCGTGGATTATCGGAAAGTCCTTCGGGAGTCGACAACAGAAGTGAAGCTGTTCCTCAAGAAGGGCAAACATTTGGTACTTCATGCAGTTCAATGCTAGGATGACAGGCCTGTAGAAGCATTGATTTTGCAATCGGGTCGTGGTATAACATGGAAAGTGCCGGCTTGTTTTCAAAATAATACTTTCTTTCGTGAGGCCGCAACTTCTTCCAGAAGCAGCTTCTGTAGTGGTTCGGTACCCTTTATGTTTTGTAAAGAAAAGAAGATGTAGTGAGGGGGATTGCTTGATAAAGAATTCTGTGCGCACCTAATGTTTGAGAAAGAGCTGTGCAAAAAGACCGGTTTAGAAAAGTGTACGATTGCCTACAGACAATGAAGCAGGTGATCACACTGATGGAAAGATACTGAAACGTCCATGCGATTTGGTGCACGTCCGTTTTAGCCGCCCTGTAATCTGCCTGACTGCTCTCAATTTTCGAGTTTTCGTTTCACTTATGGAGTGGGTGGTACGATTTTTTGAGGAGATGCTCTAAATAATGAAGAGACGATCGGTCAAGGCTGTACTAAGAACCGTTGATGAGCAATTGCTCTCTGAACGGAGGATATTCGAATGCTCGTCCAGTGGTCACTCTAGGTTAGCCCGGTCCTGAGTTCGAAATGTATCTTGACAATTCGTTATCCCTTGTTTGACGCTGTTGACATCCTCAAGCTTCCATCGTAGTTG
This sequence comes from Rhipicephalus appendiculatus, assembly GCA_030522465.1. Classification (NCBI taxonomy): domain Eukaryota; kingdom Metazoa; phylum Arthropoda; class Arachnida; order Ixodida; family Ixodidae; genus Rhipicephalus; species Rhipicephalus appendiculatus. The sequence goes on along the minus strand of JALIZH010021377.1, from coordinate 6,981 downwards.
AAACTGTTTCATTGTTTCTGTTTAAGATGTTGTGGTACATCGTGACCGACATTTACATAACAGCAATGCGAGTACACGAGCCGCGTAACATGACAAATCTACTACATGGTCGACAGATGTCTTTCTCGGGGAATTTCATTTATGCTCACTGCTGCATGCTTATGTTCATTTCTTCTGCAATTTATAACGTCTTTCAAAGCATAATGTTTAACTGCAACAACTCATGGACGCGTTTTTGTTCACTGCTTTTTCGTAAAGGAGCCTCTGGCACGGGCACAGAAGCATGAAAAGGGCTTTGGTTTCTGTGATGGTGTTTTCAGCGGAAGTTCAAATGAGGAAACGTGACAGGCTAATAGCCTGAATGTCTCGCAAGACTACATTTGCCTGCAGCCCACATCTTCTTCCTCCTCCTCCTCCTCTTTCTTATTATCTCTTGTGAGGGTGTTCTGCAAGTCATTGTATCTAGGAGTCAACTAATTGTACACCCTCAAGTTTGGAAAGGAGCGGTCATGAGGCAGACGCTTCTTCTGTGCGCCGCGTCAGCGCCTCGATTATCGCTGTACTGTCATTCACTCGTGAGGCAAGACAGAACATTTCGCGAGACAGCAAGCATACTGACGACATATCAAAACAAGCACGTTGAGCGCTTTCACCACAATGCAAACAGGGGCTCGATCAGTGAGGACACAAAGGAAAAGAAATGTCTCCAAGTCAACAAACAAGAGTAGACGACATGAAACAAAGCAACAAAATTTACACCATCTTCCCATACACCATCTTCCCAAAGGGAACCCTGATGGGATGCGAAGCAGCAGCGTTGCGCACGGGTGGCGTCACGGGTTGAACGGCGCTAACGCGGGTGCTGCGGTGAGCGCTGGAAGATTCGTTTGAAGCGATGGCTGGCGTAGGTCTTGTCGTTGCGCGTCAGGCGGCAGCTGCGGGCGCTCCGGCGAGCGCGCACTGCGACGGGAGCGTGACGTCAACGCGCAGCTGCGGCGTGACCTACTTGGCACCGCTCTAACACCTGCGGCGAGGAGCGCGCGTTGCAGCGCGTTCGTCCGTACGCACGGAGGGACAGCGTTACACAGCTAGTCAAATAGCTGCTTCACATCTAAAAAATCGAAGGCCCTTCCCGTTTCTCCTGCAATGACGCAAAACGACTGGGATGCTTTCTTCATGGAGTTTGCACTCGTCAATGTATGGTGCATCTTTCCGGGCACGTCTCCGCCACATGACTTGTCCATCCATAACTCGTGCTTGAGGAGAAAGACGCTAGGCGCGATATATTACTTAGCTAGTACTGGAACGGTACAGGCAGTCATCGCTCATGTCTAGCTGTACGGGCTTTCTCAGTCACAGATCTTGCATCCTACGCGCGCAGTAGCGCTTGGGTCGTGGAAGTGCCCTTCCGGTAAGGCTCGTATTCTCACAGTCGTTGTCGCTACGCGGTAAGGTGGATCAGCTATTTATGGAAAAATTCCTACAATTGGCTGGTAAAGAAGGGTGTTCAGAGACATGAGGGAGGAATTATACTATTCTAACAGTAAAATAAAAGAAAGTGAGGTTAAGCAAATGGTAGAATCCAGTTCATTGTTCCGTGCTATAGGGGGAGGAGGAAAGAGGGAAAGAAAGAAGTAAAGAGCGACAATGTGCTTAACTACACACATTTCCGCTTAGAACCCTGCACAAAGGGAAGAAAAAATTACACCATCTCCCGCTAAAGGGAACCATGTGTAGATGTGAAGCAGCGGGCGCTAACGCTTACACTGGCGGCGGCGTTGACGCTGGCGCTCATCGCAGCGTTGCGCAGGAGAGAAAACTGGGGAGGCGCAAAGCAGGCAGTGATGGAGCAGTTTTTCCTACTAGAACATGCCAATCGCTGCTAATGGGCAATGAGAGACAGAAGACTCCGACTGGACACAGAGACCCGCACTCCGCTTTTAGTTAATGCGCACGCTGCGAATTTTTATTGTTCAACAACGCACAGGAGAAATCTCCCACCGGCACCACCTTGGAGGTCAAGATCCATTGCTATATATACGAGATGGCCAGTGAACGGTTGTGCAGCGCGAGCAGTCGGTTTTTTCAACCGAGAAACTCGCTAGCAGACGCTGCCTGCGTCGGCGTCGCGAGGCGAGAGAGGGAGGAGCGTAGGAGAGGAGAGAGAGGGGGTGACACGCATGCGCAGTGGGGAGTGTGAGCGCCGTGGGCAGGGATGCGTAGAGGAGAGAGGGGGGAGCGTAGGAGAGGAGAGAGAGGGGGGACGCGCATGCGCAGGGGGAGTTAGACGCCGCGAGCAGGGATGGAGAGAGGGGGGAGTGTAAGAGGGGAGAGAGGAAGGGAGGCGCATGCGCAGTGTGGGTGTGGTTGCCGCGGGGAGGGATGCCTAGAGGAGAGAGAGGGGGGAGAGGAGGTTTTTTATTTTTATTTTTTTTAACTGTTTGCGCATGCGCAGTAAGGGTGGGCACGCGGCACACCACCACCACCACCGGATTAAGCTTCGCCATAAGATGCTTCACATCTAAAAAAGCTCACGGAGTACCTTGTGCCTTCAACTAAAGCGACTCAAAGACGACAGCCATCTTATTTTTCTTCCCAGTCGATGTATAGACGTTTTCACAGGAGAGAAAAAACGCCGCCATGCTGGGCTGCGCAGGGTAGTACAAAGGCTGACGTCACAGCCTCGACAGTGCGTTTTCAGGGGGTCACGCCAATTTGCGCATCCCAGAAAGGACTATGGCGGCGCCCAGGAAGCCGTTTGTGAAAAAAACTATAAGGGAACAGGGAACACGAGCCGTGGCTTCGTGCCACTGCCAAGCTCGTTCTTTTTCCTCTCTTGAGGTCGCGCACTGTCTGGTTTTGTTCGCTGCCCAAAGGAGGCCGCAACACCTACATCATGTGGCGTTACGTCACATGACGACTCATCAGAATTTGTGACGTCATGATTACGTCATATGGGGACGCCATCACGTGATAGTTTTTCGCATCACTCGTGCCCGACGCCGCGGCATGGTCGCCGCCGACGATCAAATTTCCCGTTTGAGAGGGCATCCATGGCTTTCGCTTTAATAAAAGGGCGCCAAGAGTGTCAGAATAAAAGGATGAAATGCACAGAATCTCGCGCACAATTGGCGGAACACATCAAGTCTACAGGTGGTCGCACAGATCTGTTGTTTTTAGGCATTTCAGTAGCACTTTCATTGCCTTCTGTGCCTTCGAGGCACATTTCCATGGTCATAAAATCTCGGTTACCGATAATGGCCTTGAATGCAGTTGATTGAGAAGCATCCAGGGCTAGAATCGCGGAGTCTGACAGCGAGTGCAGCTCCACTTGAAGTGTCACAAGTGTAGCTTCAGATCCGCAGGCTTCGCTCGTAGAGGTGTGCGCCATTCGGAAGAGTTGAGAAAAAGTAAATTGACTATCACCCGTTTGTAGCTGTTACGTTGTTAATGAAACGCTGTTACTGGAAATCAAAGCACTCAAAGTGCGCGACTAAGTGAAAATGTCTTTTTCGTGTCGTCGACCTTCCTTGGTCGATCCGTGGTCTCAAAAAATCTCTCTCTCTCTCGGCGATTCGACGCACGCGACGTTTTCTCGTGGACTTGACCCCTCCTTACCTCCATCGCCATGCCAGTGCATGGTAAAATGCTGCCTGGTCATTGCCTTCGTTTGGCCGCAGTGTCACCCCTTTATGAATAATGGTGTACCTGTCGACGTTGCCGTCGGGACCTTTCTCCTGTCTACCAAACTCTTGGGAAAGATGTTGTTTCTCTTGTACTCTTCTTTACACCTACCTCTCTGGCATCCATGGACACGGCCATGTGGCCAGCTTTGCACAAATTGATTGGCGCCTCTGTCCCAGTGAAACCAAGTTTTGTCGTGATCGATCGCTACGAACTTCATCAATTACGCTATTTGTTACGAAACAGGGGATCACTTCTAAATTTTACGAGTTGGAAATTTCACGTCACATTTAGAAAAAAAATATGAAAGCTTTGAGCTAGTGGTGCTAAGTCTGAAGGAAGAGTGGAGCTGAGTGACCTTCCTTGTTTCTCTTTATTTTTTCTTTCTTGTCTTCGCTTCTGTTTCCCTTTGCATTTTGTGTCTTTTTTTGTACTTGCGTTCTTGCTCTCTTTATTCGTGTCGCTTCCTCGCTTTTTCTGCCTTATCCTTCTGACCTTTCGTTCTCCCTTTTTATCTGCTTTTTTCTCTCCGCTTCTACGTCTTTTTATGTCATTCTATCTTTCTATCTTTTTATGTCTTTATTCTTTTTATTTTTCTCTAATTTTCTCTGTCTTTCTCACGATCGCTTTCTTCTTTCTCTAGTGGTGGTATATTCATATTAACTAGAAAGAAATAGTATGAAAGAAATATAAGGAAAATCAAGCAAGTAGTTTATTAAAAAAAAGTGGGACATATATGTCCCACTGACCTATGAGTGTGTTTTCAAAAAGTGGGAAAACGCTGTCCCACTACCTCTTGAAGGCACCATCTCGCGATTGCATCAACGGGCATTTTGGGATGAAACGGCCGAAGCAAGTGGCGCTCTGTATCACTTCTGAATTTGTCAAATGGAAGGTGTGTGGACCTCACTTCAACAGGAGAACATCACCTGCAGTTTCGTCTCTTGAGCCTTCAAAGTGCTGTGGTATGTTCCTGTAAAGCTTATTTCACGGCATGCATCAACCACTTTTTTTTTCATTTGACTGTCCTTGCTTTTGCTGTCGAAATTGTCGAGTACAGATGTTATCCCTGAACATGTGCTTACAATTCAAGAGGTATATATCAAGAAAAATATTTCCACGCATTACTATCCGCAACTGCGCTGAGGGATTAGCGGGATAGTTTCGCAGGAGATTTTTCCAATGCATTTATCGGTCAAGTTATTGAGCAAATTTACAAAAACAAGTGATGACTGAAAGCTAAGATCGCCCCTCTCAAAAATCAGAAAAATACGAAATTATCCGTCATTTTGATTGGAAGGTTCTATCTATCTCAAGAAGAGGAAAATTCAGAAGCTATCATAAAAAGTTGACCGAAATTCAACGCCATTGTAACATTGTAACACTACATCCGCGCTTCAAAAGTGTGTTAAAAGAATTTTCTTCGAGATTACGAAGACTTAGGTAAGATATGAGTGACTTAATCTTGAGCTAATTGTAACGGGTGATGTGCGAGAAAATGTTTTCTGTAGACGGGAAAGTGGGAAGTATCTGTCCCGCTTCGCACAAAGGGTAATGAATTCACAATTTCCACTTATATTATTATCACCATCATCAAGTAATTTCATCTTCAGCCAATTCAGGTCCTCTGCAAGGCGAAAGCCCAATGATCTCCAGTGGCCCTAGCCTGTGTGAGCTGATTTGATTTTATCCCTGCGAACTCCTAAATTTCGTCTCTTCCTGGGCTGCGTTTCCCATTAATTGGTAATGACTCTTTTTAAGCAAACACGTGAACTTTATTTGGAGAATCATTATGCTCTCTTGGAGAGTGGTGGCACCCCACATTGAGTTAACGTGAATATCTAAAGAGATTCATATATATGACAAACCAGGAGACTCATGAAAGAGTCACACATATACTTTGTTTCCCTCTCAGGGTGTAAACCTCTACGCTTGCCATTGTTTAATATGTTGGGTTGAAGCAGATTGTCCGCCGTTGTAACAAAGTAACGAAATCTTGCATGTTTATACGTACATCTACTGCAACACTTCTTCAGAGTTCTTCGCGTACTAGCTCAATTCAGCGTAGCGAATTTCGCTGCAGTTTACTTTACGAGAGTTGTCACAATGATCATGCCTGCTAATCTAGTGCTTAAGTAAAGGCGTGAGCGTGCATTAGTGCTCTCGACAACAGACGGCTCCCAACTATACGGCACAGACGGCAATTGCGGCACGCGCTCACGCGGGTGGTATTATTTTGTGGCCGACTGTACATGAAACAGATATCTGGGTTTTGCCAACATCTTCATTAGGTACATCCACGTTTAAATAAAAAAAACAAAAGGAAAGTGACATAATAAATTGACTTCTGTAAAAAAATGAGGACTCAGAGTCGCGTGGAGTGAAACGGAAGACGAACGTGTAAGTGAAAGTATGTCGATATTGAAGAAAAACCGCATGGGCGACAGAGGCGTGCCGACACAAGCGTGAGAAACAAAACAACAAAACCATTTTTTTTCGTGGTCAAATGTCACCAACGGTCGATGTGGCGTCAAGCGGTGCCCTTTCGAAACAAAAAAATGAAAGTCACTTTCCTATAGATAACACGTCGTCGGTTGTTCGTGAAAGCCACCGCAAAGTCAGCTACTCTTATTGCGGCAACTGTAATAGCGGCAAAGCAAAAAAGCCCTTCGTCTGGAAGAGTGAGACAGTCGCACGCCCCGCACACACTGCTGCGGCCGCAGCGTTGTCCAATCTGCCGACCGACAAATGGCCGCGGACGACGGTGCCGCGGCTTTCTTAATCGAAGGTCTCGGTCGCTTGGGTCCCCCTGACAGATGATTGCGATCTATTTCATCCCACACCGCTTACCACTTTGCCCCTGTATCCCCACCTTTCCTACCCTTCGTCTCCTTCTCAACTCTCCAAACTGTCTACTTGTCTTGTCAAGCCAGCTGCTATTCGGTCATCGCATCCTTTTCTAGTTTTGGTTTTTTTATTACATCGTCTGGCATGTTCCTTTTTTGGATTCTTAGCCGCATATCTACTTCGCTACGGTTCTTGATCTTTCTCGCATCACTGACTTTCAGCTTCTTGTTGGACAGCATTTCTTTCAAAGATATATTTGTTACGACCAGCATGTATATTTCCTTAGCACACGTAGCTGACTGACATAATTTACTATTCTAGTAGGGACGAGTCGCACCGTCTTTTACTGGGATCACTTATTTCATTGTTGTTTGCTTTGTTTAAATTCTTAACGGTATGTCTGTCGTAGCCGATGTATTTGTGAACAGCTTATTACGGCAGTCAGATATA